>JADRCH010000062.1:6750834-6779957 GCA_019843965.1 Rhynchomys soricoides
CTCTCTCTCTCTCTCTCTCTCTCTCTCTCTCTCTCTCTCTCTCTCCTCTGTTGTTTTAAGGAAACAGGATGATGAGCTTAAGACGTCAGGGATGGGCAGGCAGAGGAGCATTCTCCTGAGAACTCATCTGATACCACAGGACAGACAGACAGACGGACTGGGAGAATCAGATCAGGTTCAGCGGAGTCGAGTGGGGATAAATTATAGAGGAGCAGATCTGAAGTCCATAAAATTCGGTTCACACCAAATTATCATGCATCTCTGCAACCTCACAGCCAGGGGCTGTGTTTGTACCTGATAATTATGAAATGACTTTAGAGGTCATGTGAGTGCATTGTGTGGCTCCTTAGGTACTTACTTTAATGAACACATAGGAAAAAAATACAGTTGCCTTCTCAACCTTTATTTTCAGTAGTAAGGCTTTTCCAACACATTTATTTATACTCAAAGAAACATCTTGTCTTGATTATTATATAATGTAATGTCTGTCACATGACCCAACTGCACCCATAAGTACATACAATTATTGCGTACCAGTTAGCATAAGAATGAGCAGAAAGCTGAGAAGGGTTAAGTAAATAATATCATAAGTGGTTTGTTGATTGCAAATGTACTTGGAGTAAGAAAGCAGTGAATGGTGGGAAATGCTGGAGTGATTTGAGGTTCAACAGGGTAGGCGTTGTTGTGACAGAGAAGCCCCCATTTCAATGGCATTGGTGGCCACCAATAAACCCAACCAGGGCAGACTTCACGCTTCCATGTAGCCTCTCCCTTTGAATT
Organism: Rhynchomys soricoides; assembly: GCA_019843965.1. Taxonomy (NCBI): domain Eukaryota; kingdom Metazoa; phylum Chordata; class Mammalia; order Rodentia; family Muridae; genus Rhynchomys; species Rhynchomys soricoides. The sequence goes on from JADRCH010000062.1 coordinate 6,751,615, forward strand.
TCCTGTCTTTGAGGAAAGTCAGGGATTCTGCTGTGTCCCTCCTAAGCCCAACCCTTAAATCCCAGCAAGCTCCACGTTGGCACTCCCAGGGAACTTGATAGATAAAAGTCTCTCTCCATAAAAATCTTGCTGTGCTGTTGGAGAGACCAAGGAAGGACCAAGTGGAGAGTCAGTGAGGAAGAGCAAAGGAGTGTGCGTGTGCGTGTGTGTGACTTTGGATGTGTACATGAATGGAGTCTTTACCCATACATAATCAGTCACAGACACACCCTCCAAACTCCCTTGCACACTCATTAACTTTCATGTACACAAACACATTGTGTTCTCAGTCGTAGGCTTTCCACTATTCCGTCTCTCTCTCTCACACACACCTACTCACTCCTTCATGTACTCAAGCACATGCACACACTCTATACTAAACTATACCTCTCAGTCAACCACACACACATACACACACACACACACACACACACACACACACACACACACCATACTCCGCTTCTTGACTGAACAATGAGTGACACCCTTGTTCTTCAGTCCCCCTCAGCCTCTGGACAGCACACAGCCCCTCTGATGAGGAAGGCAGAGAGTCTGGGCTCTATTTCTTATCACTTCCCCCTTTCTCTCACTTCCCAGTCCGTTGATGTCTAGGCTGAAGTGGTCTCTTTATCTCTAGTGCCATATTTACATAGAGGGCACCTCCCGCCTGTCCGATGCCTGCTGTGATCCTTTAAGTCCTGGCTCCTCTTGTTAAAAAGACCTTTAGCTGTCACAGACCCTAGAATGCATACTCTACACAACAGGAGCGCCATGTTCTACCATCAATGGGGGCTTCTCTCCTGTGACTATCTAATGTGAGTGGTCCTGATTGACAGGACCCGTTTCTTCTCATACGTCATTCAGGAGACTGGATGCCTTTTGTCTTATGGCCCTATGTTCTGTTCTTTCAGGGCAGACCCCTTTGGATTAATTTGTAACCATGAAAATACATCCTGTGTATCAGATATTTACATTACTATTCATAACAACAGAAAAATCACTATTATGAAGTAACAACAAAAAAACCCCTCTGTGGTTGCGAGTCACCACAACATGAGGTTAAATGTTTGCAGCATTAGCAAGGTTGAGAACCACTGGTTTAGGGTCTTAAAGTCCTCTGCATCCAGTGCTTGATTGGGAAGGGAGTACCAGGAATGGCTACCTGATTCAGGAAGTGTACTGAGGCTGTTCAAGCAGTTTACATGAAGGAATTCAGCACAAGAAGCAAGGCAGGCTGGGAAATGCTATTCACAGCTGGCCCGTGCTCTCTTTAGAAAGTAGGCTACAGGAATATTCATGCAGCATAGCTGCGTATGGTCATGTATGTGGGAAGGTTAGTCTATGCTTGGTATAGGGCAACAAATGCACTGGAGGGCAGGGCAGGATTTTTGCAGGGAGAGACTTCTAAGGCCTTATCAGCAATGAGGGAATGTGCTTTGTACCCTGAAGTCATTTTTACTGCTTCACATTTACCTTGTGATTTGGCTTTGTGTGGGTGTGTGGAAATACCTACATGGGTGTTTGTATGTGTCATGTGTGTCTATGGGTTCTGTCATATGTATGTGTAGTCATGTATTGTGATGTGTGTATGGTGGTCCTGGGTGATGTGTATGTATGTGATCATATGTGTGTGTGGTATCTGTGAATATGTGGAGCAGTGTGAATGTCTATGTGTAAAGTCATATGTGCCTAGACATTGCTGTGAGTAGCAATGTGTTTCCACGGCCATGCATGTGTGGCTATACGTAAACACGTAGTTACATGAGTATTCATGTGTGGTGATCATATGTGTTTGTATGGTGTCTTATTCAGGGTTTCTATTCCTGCACAAACATCATTGTGGGACCATGAAAGGCAGCCTGGTTTCTGGTTGAGATAACGTTTAAAACCCTGGAACCCAGTAGGGGATAACCCTACAAGGGACGGTAGGCATTTTGCCATGCTCCTGGGCCCCAGGCTCCTGACACGAGGCCACAGCTCTCTATATGTCGGTGACCATCAGTCATGTAGCCCCAGCCCCTCCACAGGTAGAGGTGTGGTCATGTAGCCTCAAGACATTCCCATTTTAATGAAGCACCTAGAGGCTTAGCCAATAAACTCCCCTTCCCCTTCCCTAGCCACTCCTCCCTGCAAAAGGTATTTTAACCTCAGGACCACCCTGAGACTGTGGGGTACGGTTTCACTCATCGCCACTCTCCGCCATGACAATAAACACCCTAGAACCATGGACTGTCTCTCTTCATTGGGATCCGCTGTGGGAAACAATGGAACAGGCCTATGTGTAAAGAACAGTGTCCAGTCTCCCGCAGAAGGCCTCTCAGTGCTCCCAGCCACAGCCTCCACCAAACCAACCCAGCTAATGGGTGACAAGCCAAAGACTCGTTCCCTGGCAGGATCCAGCTGAGCTCCTCCCTGCTTTTCCCCCTTGGCCCAGGCTAGATCCAGCCCTTAGGCCCCCACTCTGTTCTCAACTCTTCTGAGACATCCAGCAGTGCCTGGGATGCCTAAGAGCCTGAGAACCAGATGGAGCCAGCTCTGTGCAGTCCTGGGGATCCCCAGGCAGAGCTCCCCCAACCCCTGGCAGTGTCCCGCAGCTTCTCACAGCCCAGCAGTGGTGCTATGGAGTGAGCGCAGTCAAACTACCCCCGTCCTGCTCCCCCCCAGAGGCCAAAGCCTGGGGGGGCGAGGGGTGGACACAGGAATCACACAACTCACCACCTTAACACAACACATCATGACCAAGAAGCAAGTTGGGGAGGAAAGGGTTTATTCAGCTTACACTTCCACATCGCTGTTCATATCAAAGGAAGTCAGGACTGGAACTCAAGCAGGTCAGGAAACAGGAGCTGATGCAGAGGCCATGGAGGGATGTTCCTTATTGGCTTGCTTCCCATGGCATACTCAGCTTGCTTTCTTATAGAGCCCAGGACTACCAGCCCAGGGATGGTACCACCCACAATGGGCCCTCCCCCTTGATCACTAATTGGGAAAATGCCTTACACCTGGATCTCATGGAGGCAGTTCCTCAACGGAAGCTCCTTTCTCTGTGATAACTCCAGCTTGTGTCAAATTGACACAAAACCAGCCAGTACATATGGTCTCGTGTGTGTCCTTCTGTATGCATAGTTGTGTGTCATCATATGTATGTATAGTAATATGCATATCTCTGTGTAGTCATATGCGTGTGATCATATATATCAGTATGTCTGGAGGCCATGTGGATGAGTGGTCAGGCTTTTTTGAGGCCATATGTGTGTATGATCATATGCGGTTTTGTGTGGTCATGCATGTGGCCGTACATGTGTAGTTCTGTGTTTGTATGTATGTGATTACATATGCTTGTGGGCATGTGTGTGAGGACTGTATGGATGCACCACAGGTTTAAAGACTGCTTCAGCCTGGGATTTGAGCATCACTCTTTATGAAGACAGGAAGGTAACATACATTCAGTAGTAACCTATCCTCACAATTTAAATTTTGATCTTTCCCCACTCAGACATATGCATACTGATACTTTGTCACTCAGTCACAGATAGCTGTGAGCCACAGCTGTGTCCTAAGGAGTGGCAAGTCACCGACTAAACACACTGCTGCTGTGGTAAGGTATCCAGGAGGGGAAGTGGACTCAGTGTGTGCTTTGGCCTATGATATAGTCAATTTATAATGAGTTCATTAGTGTAACTCCTTTATAAGCCTAGTGTATGTAATATAAATATATAATATATGTATTCACCTATGCATGATACATTAGCATCTATTTAAAATATTCTTAATATAGCTCTGAAATTGTATTTGATCTCTAATCTTTAGTTCACAACTTTTTAACACCCTGTATAACAAAATTGATACACACATAAGGTATTTTCATTGTGTATCCAGGATGGTTATGCTGAAGAAAAGTGTCAGTGCAGCTTTTGAGTTAAGTCTGATCTTCTCTGGCTAGTCGTCTCACTCAAAATACAGCAGACACTATTCAAACTTGAGTGTTCAGTAGACATTTTCTTTAGAGATGATGAAGGGAGTTTGCATCCTCCAGGGGAAAATGACAGCATCGGATGCAAGTGCTTAAAATATTTGATCTTTCAAGTGAACATTAGAACTTGGGAGAATCAATGTTCACTACCATGAATTTGACAATTTCCCAATAACGAAATGTTCATCACAGAGGGCAATGGACAGGAACTGTAGCCCTCAGAACATGAAACATTCCCACATTTTGAAGCCCTGCAGGACTCTAGGAAGCAATGGCTTGAAGTGACCAGTGAATGACCTTACAGAGTCGGGCACATGTAATAGCCATGTAAGAGAGGTCGGTGGGTTTTATGTAACTGCAGAAACAATGCAAGAATGAGATTATAACTTAGAATATGAAACTATTTGTCAACGTTGTGCTGCGAAACAAAGACTATACACAACCTGTCTGGAATGGGGCTGCTAAAATACTTTCTCCATCCCAGCGCACGAGGCAAATGCTGTAGGGGGGTTGGGAGCCAAGACCTTTACTGGCGACAGAGCAAGTACACGAGACATGGTCTCAAAAAATATGGATCCCTCCCCTCCTAAATGTGACAAACTTTTCTCTATGCACTTCCTTAACACAACAGATTAGATGAAAAGTGGCTGTGGACACAAGGCTGTCTCTTACTAACCTGGCCATGAGGAGATCTGAACAAATATATCTTTTCTTTCTTTTTTTTTTTTTTAAAAAGATTTATTTTATGTACATGAGTACACTGTAGCTATCTTCAGACACACTAGAAGAGGGCATCGGATCCCATTTCAGATGGTTGTGAGCCACCATGTGGTTGCTGGGAATTGAACTCAGGACCTCTGGAAGAGCAGTCAGTGCTCTTAACCACTGAGCCATCTCTCCAGCCCTGAACAAATATTTCAAAATGCCACTTTACCATTAGCTTGTTCTGTATTTGAAATCCAAATCCCTTAAAATAGCTACTGTATAATTTCATCAATTTTAACAGCCAACCTAGCAGATGCAGATGAATTTAATTAGAAAAATCAATAGTAAAAATTAAAACGAAATAGTAAATACTAATATATGATGTGGTAGTTTGAATGAGATACGCCCCCAGTAGGCCTGGGCTTTTGAATACTTGCTTCCCAGTTGGTGACACTATTTGGAGGGGCGCTTCAGCATTGCTGGAGGAAGTGTGTCACTGGGGTGGATTTTGAGAGTTCACAGCCTTATCCCACTTCTGGTTCACTCTCTCTGATCCGTGTTTTAAGGTGTGGCCTCCCAGTTTCCAGCCTCACCACCAGCCACCATGCCAGCTGCTTGCTTTCCAGTCAGAATGGACTCTTTTTCCTATGGAATTGTAAGCCCAAATAAACTCTTGCCTTAAAAAGAAACCAAGAAAGAAAGAAAGAAAGAAGGAAGGAAGGAAGGAAGGAAGGAAGGAAGGAAGGAAAGAAAGAAAGAAAGAGGCCTTGGTCATGGTGTTTTATCATAGCTACAGAAAAAAGCAACTAATATACACAGTAAACATAAATATTCAAGCAGTAAGTAAAATAGTAACGAATAATCTTAGGGATAAAATCAGAATGTTTACGAACTGTTAGTGGAACAACACTGGGCATTTTCCAGGCGGCCTGTCCGCTCTTTAACTGTAATGACCGTCATATCAGCTCCTCTCCTTTCTGTAACTGATGAGAACTGACCATGCTGGGGCAAGATCCTGGTCCCAAGGAGAACTCTGCAGAGGGGTAGAGGGTTGGCCTAGGCCCTGCCTGAGTGGGAACAATAAAAAAACTTTCCCCGGGCGTGGGGTGGCTGGAGTGGGTACAGGTGCTGATGTCAGTGAGATGCTTACCAGGAAGCAGAAGTTTGTCTTCGTAAGTTTACCAGATCTTAATGAAGTGCTCAGGCTGTCCCAGGCTGGTATCGGTACCTGCACCGGGAAGACACAGAAGGGCGACGGGGTGAAGGCCTGCATGGGCTGCCTCCAGGGAGGTGAAGTGCTCGGTGGCTTTTCATAGTGTGGAAACTGGCTGCCTCGGTCCCGATCTGCGTTCTGTCACATGGTTTTCTGTGCACCTATGTGGGATGTCTAAGGTCTCAAACTATAAAATGGGACAACAGTACTTACCCTGGGAGGTGGTTCTGAGCATCAAAACTGTTAGCACGTGAGCCAGGGATAGAACAGATATTTGATCCTCAAACATTTGTTTGATCTTCATCAATAACTCTTTTACTTACTCCCCCCCCCCCCCCAGTCAGTCTACGGTTCTTGAAGACGAAGATGAATACCACTTTTATCAGCCTGCCTTGACTTACGTCTAGACAGCAAGACCAGAAAGGCATCCTCTGGCCCGTAAACTCCTTTCTTACTTTTGGACAGTCTTGTGTGGGCTGGACGTGGTGTTGGGAGTAGGGAGCCTGAGGGAACCACAGACACTCATCTGACCTGCCATGATCCATCTGGTGAGGTAACTGAGCCTGAGTCCCCCAGGTTCCTCGCTGTTGGTCAACACCTGAAGCTGAGGAGCTGCATCATTTGCTCAAGGTGAGACCACTTAGAAGTAATGGCGTGTTATTTCCACTACTGGCAAGATTGGAAGAATAAATTGTTCTAAATTCTGATGCCAGAAGTGGGAAATTCTATACCAGGAAACTGTGTTTTGTGCACAGTGCGATTGAAAGTACTTACAGTATCTGTCCAGCCATATGTGTAAGTTGTCCAAATATCAATAAATTTTTTTGTGTAGGCTTGGACACCATCCCAAAGACATCTTATTATCTATATTTTTCTAAAGTAAAATTTAAAAACAGAGATACAACATACCTCTGATTCCAGGCATTACAGGATGAAGGATACTTAGCTGTGTTGTGTGTTCATTTTCTTTAGCCGGCACCCGGCAGCTGCATATCTTAATGCTACCAGTAGAGGGCATCGATGTCTGCAAAGCAGTCTCTTTCTAATCATACCTTTGGCCCTGCTGCAGTCACAATGATACAAATGGGATCAGATTTCTCTACCAGGCAAGAAAGCACCGGGGAGTATAGCTGGCTGCACACCTCTGGGCCCTGGGTCATAACTCAACTTATCACATCACTTTGAAAGTACAGATTAGTCGGATGAGCATGGACCTAACCTGTGGTCGGTTCTTTTACCTCTTAATAGGTAACAGAGGTAACAGAGGACACTGCTGAGAAGGAGCTGTTCATTCAGGCAATGCTGGATCTACAGGATCACCTCTCTGACCATAAGTTCCCTCTTCTACAAAAGAGACAGTGCTCATCTAAGCCCTGAGGAGCCTGCTGTAAGCAAATAAGTTTGCTGAATCCAGGGGACGCTGTGTGTAACTTAGATTCTCCATAAGGAGAATCCTCCAACGGAATCCATGCCAGGGTGGCTATGGGGCTTCTAATGCCACCTAGCGACAGGCTTGTGGTGACAGCAATAATTGATGAAATTTGCCATAGTTTCCAAGGCTGTCACATTCATTGTTGTTCAATTCTGACAAGAGTCCTGTATAATTAGATACATTTTTACAGTGCTTGCTCATCAACAGTGCCAAGTTAGGGTTCAAGGATCATTCATCAAATGAAGAATGGGGAACAGCTCACAGTTTCAACTGCCATTCAGAGGTCACTGGTGCTGGCCCATCCCCTGGGAGCTGAGAGTGTGAGAGCATGCTGTGCATGCTGCGAGCCTAGCATTGTGGTAGACTTCTCCCATCTAGCTCCTGAGCTGTCCCAGGAAGGTGGGCCAGCCCCAGCGTCTCTTACAGAGATGAGGCAACTCAGGTTGGGGAGAAGTCATGCAAGCTGAAGAGGCTGGGATTGCAGAACAGGATGCTGACAGAGGAGACGGAAGCCAGCACTGGGGAGCAGGAGGAACACGTCACACTTCCGAGAAGCTGGGGTCCCATCAGACCCTTTGTGAGACTGTGACTTTGTGTGACTTTGCCTCTCCATTTACAAAACAGAAATACTTTTCCTGCCCATGTTATAGACTTATTGTTTTTTGAGAAAGTAATAAAGAAATCCCTAATCCTGGTTGGTGGTGCACGTCTGAGCTGGGCCCTCTTAAGAAGCCAGTCAAGCTTGAACCTGCCCAGGACAGGCAAGAACAGGCCAGCTAGAATTCTATTTGAAGGCAGTTTTGGGGTCCATTAGTTTTTACTAAAAGAAATTGTTTCTGCTTACAAGGTTGGGGGTGGTAGGGACAGGTCCCACTGGGTCTGTCCTTGGGGCGCAATACGAGGTTCTTGCTAGAGCCTTCTGGAACTGTGGAGCTGGCAGAGCTGAAGGTGGAGGAATGGTTTGATGGGCATGCCCCGAAGCCACTCAGTGCCCAGAGATCAAATCTCTGTGGAAATAGGACTTAGTGACCGTTAGCTGGAATAAAGGAACAGGGGACTTCAATGATGGCTTGTGGGAGGCCCCTCCAAGGTACTAGAGATGCACCAGACCCTAGAAGAAGTTGGGCCAGGGTACCCAGACCCCAGGGGAGAAGAACAGCAGCTGTGTCATGGTTACCAGTGCAGAGATGCTATGGTGTTCTGGCCTGGGAGGACTTGGGTGTGAACTTGAAAGGGTTATAGCTGTGGACTCCTGGCCTAGTCTGTGTCGAGCCACTAACAGAATGCCACCGACTTCACAATCTATAATGAAAACAAATTGATTAGTCCATGATTGCAGAGACAGAGAAAGCCAGAGTGGAGGGTGGGGTCTAGAAGACCTCTCTTCCTGTGCCATCCCAGAGAAGGAGAAACAGGATGAAAGTTAGACACAGAAGAATTGATCCTCATACGAAGAACCAGCTCCTGTGGTGACTAGTCCATTCTCAAGGTGGCTTTAATCAGTGCAGAGAGGCAGAACTCACAAACTGATTGCTTCTTAAAGGCTGTATTTATTTATTTATTTGTTTATTTATTTATTTATTTATTTATTGTGTGAGTGTTTACCTGCATGTATGTATGTGTACCACAGAGGTCAGAAGAGGGCATTAGATCCCCTGGAACTGGAGTTACAGATGGTTGTGAGCCTCCATGCAGATGCTGGGGACTGAACCAGGATCCGTGGCAAAAGCAACAAGTGAGCCGAGCCGTATGTGGCTCCAGCCCTCAAGTCCCATTTCTTGACCCTGTTAGGAGGCAATTACACTTCAATTCCAGTTTCTGAAATGTTTCTAGTAAGTGAGGCTAGAGAGAAAAGACAAGAATACTGCCTATCACTAACTTCACCACCAGAAAGAAGACAGAGACCAGGTTAGGTAGGTAACTGGGTGGGAGCTACACCGTAGGGCCAAAGTGCACACACACTTGGGCGAGGGGCAAGTGTGGGCATCTCAAGAGTTGCATCTATGTGAGTAGTCACACGACACCTCACCATAACACAACCCTGGGCCTCCACTCACTGTGGAAGCGTGCCCCACCCCCACCCTGCCCGTCATGCCTGTCTAGGGGATGCAGCAGTGGCTGGTGTATTTTTCATTTCTAGGAGTCAATTCAGAAGTGAGCAGTCACTTTCTGGCTGGGTCTGTAGTCAGTGTTCTGTGTTCTTGGGGACCTGGCTCCATCCCTGCCAGTAAGAACCTTCAGAATGTTAGATCTGGAGCCAGACATGTGGGTGTGAAGCTTGGTTCCACCTTATGTGCAATAGGGTCTGGGTTCACCTGCAGAGTAGCGCTGACCTTTGGGGCAATTAAATGTGATATGAGGTGGAGGCTCCCACCGCAGTGGGTGTGTCTCTTTTCTCATTAGCTCCTCCCCTTCCTGTTCTTCTTCCCTCTCCCTTCCTTATTCCTTCCTTCCGTCTTTATTTTCCTATTAGTTCCCACCTTTATTGATGTCTCGGTAACCTGAAAAGCCTCACCTGCTTTTTAATGAATTTTTTTTATTCTGCTGATACCCAAGCCAATTCATACCAACTGTTATGATCATCAGACACAGTGTGCATTTGAGAAATGACCGTGCGAGTGGTGGACACAGCCCCACGTAGCTAACCACCCCTTTACAAAAGTGGGCTGGGCCAGAGATATCCCTGGACACATTTGATTTCCACCAGTTCTCCAAGAAACCAGATCCTGCTCCGTTCCTGTCCCATGCACAAAAGGCCACAGCAGTGTGCTGTTTCAAAAGTCTATTGCAGAGTCTCCTCCTTGCTGCCTGTGGATCAAGATGTAGAACTCTGAGCTACGCCTCCAGCACCAAATCTGGCTGGACACTGCCATGCTTCCCACAACAATGATAATGGACTGAACCTCTGAAACTCAAATGAAGCTGGTGGCAGAAAACCTGAAGGGGGAGTGCCAGGAGGATGGGAAGGAAGCTACCTGAGCCACAGCATGCTGGCTGTCCTGTCCCCAGCCTGTGCTGAGGAATACCTGCATCACACCTGCACAGGGAGGGGACACCAACCTGAACTTAGCCCAGATGCTGGGCTGTGTGAAGTGGCACACCGAAGTCTAGCTCTTTTCGAGAAGAGGCTGGGACTCTCCGCATCTCTTTCCCTGGTGCCCAGTCACCTGGACTCTTCCAGGGCCACACACCCCCTCTAGCTGCATCACTGTGCTCAGGAACCTCGGCTACTCTTTACCTTTACCCTAAAGAGTCACCAGCTTCCCACATGGCATTCACAGTAGGTACCAGTCACTTCCAACCCTAGGAGCCTCACAATGGTTGGTGGCTTAGCGTCTGTGCCCATTATACCCATGATGGGAGCCATGCTGAGGTGGCAGTGGCGGTGGTGGAGGGGGAGTGGAGGCACACCTGGACCTCCTCCTTGCTTCTGTATAGTGGTGTGTTGACAGACACTGTGTAACTGAGCTATTAAAGACAGCCTTCTGCTCTGAAAAAAAAAAAAAAAGTCTATTGCACTCACCGACACAACTTACACAGAAGCCAGTTAAAGAAAAGTCAGAATGTACCATCGAGCTCGTCAGATGCGCTTGCTGCTGGGAGACAGTGAGAGGAACGCACCCAGACAATCTGCGCAATACCCTAACAAGGGGAAGGAGCTGCAGTAAGCCTTTCCCCTGAGGCCATCCTAGAAGACCCATCCTGGAGACCTCATCTAATCCCGATTACTTCCCAAGGGCCTCTCCAGGTTTCATTAACTCATGAAACTACAGTAGAGGAGGAGCTAAAAGAGGCAGGCTTCCAGAATGTTCAGAGAAACAGAAAGAATGAGGCGTGAATAGAGAACTGGGGCAGCAATGCATTCTGGGGCCAGGCCACTGGGCAAGTCCAGGTGGGTGGGGTTGACTGGGGCGGAGAACGTGCCTGGCTGTCAATCATCTCGGCTCCAGGGCAACGGAGCTGAGCATTGGTTTTCATGGCCCTCACAGGGAGAGGCCAGTAGATTCCCAACTACACACTCTGGAATGGCATACTTTCCAGTGTAGCAACATCCAGCCTTCAGAGGACTGCTCCACGCTGCTTCTCCACGTCATGGCTCTGCTTTCTTTGATACGGGCTCCATTTTCTATGAGTTTTTATGTGGTAATAGGACAGTGCTTAACAGCTGCAGGCTCACCTCCTCTTGGGTTTCAGATGTGGCGCGTGGGGGTGGGGGGCACCTTTTTCTTTCCTGGCATCCCTGAGTCCTGAGAAGGAGCTCTGACAGCCTCAGGATAAGTTATGTGCTCACCTATGAACCAATTACTGTCCAGAGAGATACCCATCTCCCTCTGACCAGTCCTGAGTCTACCACTCACCTCAGAGCAAGAGGAGGTTGTTTCATCTACGTTGTGGTCTATGCGTGGTGCAAGCTGGTACCTTGTGGGACACTAGGCAGAAACTGGGAAACTACTTTTCTGTGGCTGTGATAAAACACCATGACCATGCCCCTCTAAGGGGCAACTTAGAGAAGAAAGAGTTTAATCGGGCTTACAGTTCCAGAGGGGTAGGACTGCCCCTTGTGGTGAAAGTCATGGTAGTGGGCGTCAGGCACGGTGGCAGGGACAGGATGCTGAGAGCTCACATCCTCGACTTCGAAAGGAAGCAGAGAGAACCAACTGGAAATGCAGTGTGGCTATAAAACGCTCAAATGCCCCCACCAGTAACATGCCTCGCCTCCTGAGCCTCCCCAAACAGGGTCACTGAGTACTGAGTACTAGTACTGAGTACTGAGTACATTCAACTTCCTGAGCTTACGGGGACATTCACTGAGTACTGAGTTCTGAGTACATTCAACTTCCTGAGCTTATGGGGACATTCACTGAGTACTGAGTACTGAGTATAGTCAACTTCCTGAGCCTACAGGGATATTCACTTACTGAGTACTAAGTACTGAGTACTGAGTACATTCAACTTCCTGAGCCTACAGGGATATTCACTTACTGAGTACTAAGTACTGAGTACTGAGTACATTCAACTTCCTGAGCTTATGGGGACATTCAGTGAGTACTGAGTACTGAGTACATTCAACTTCCTGAGCCTACGGGGACATTTCTCAGTCAAACCACCCCAGGAATCTATTCCTAATTTCGTCAGGAACCTAATGAAAAGGAAACCACCCCTCAGCTGAAGGCAGCTACTACTCCATCCGATTCTGTGAACTTGGCTTATTTTACGGAGCCCCTATGGATGTAGTAACTGGTCTGTTTTCTATTTCACTGTATGTAACGTCTTCTGTGCCTATCCATGTTGCCACAAGACATGGGAATTCTTTACTTCTTAAGGCAGGGTAATATTACATCACAGGTACCCATCTTCTCCCTTAATTCATCCATTCTTACATCAGTGGATAATTGGCTCCATCCAGACCTTGTCTTTCAGGAACAGTACTGTGGTGATGAGGGATGCAGATAGCCCAAAGAGTCTTGGCTCCACTCCTTTGGCTTGTGACTAGAAACGAGATACCTACTCCCTTCTACGGCTCTATTTTTGGCATCTGAAGACCATTCACATCACTTTCCACAGTGGCTGAGCTCTCCCTGTTCCCACTTCTTCATCCCCCCACCAGCATTTACTCTAGTCCCCAGCGTCTGTACTAAAAATGGCAGCAGTGGCTTAAGTCTGCAATGTCCCTCACAGGAGCAAGTTTTTTGAAAACTCAGCAGTCAGCTTGGGCCAGTATTTTGAAGGCTGTGGAACCTGCTGGAGAGGAGGCCCAGCTGGCGTAATCAGGTCACTAGGTGTGTGTCTTTGGAGTTTGTGCTCACTCCTGGTGCTCAGTGTCCCCTCTGGTTCCTCCTCTGCCATGCTGCCTTGATGTGAACAATGGAAGCCTCTCTAGAATGGCAGCCCAGATTAATCTCTCTGCTCTAGAGTGTTGTATCAGGTAGTCGTCACAGTGACGTAGAAGTACCTGGACAAGTGCCACCCAGCCAAGAGGAGTGAAGTGACATCCCGCTGTGGTTTCTATGGCACTTCGTGATGACTGGCACTTTTGAGCAGTTCTTCATATGCTTGTCTGCTGTTCATATGTTCTCCTCAAAGACCTCTCCATGCAGGTCACTCTACACCTCTCTCCTGGGGCACACTCAGTGGAGTCTCAGTTCTTGATGAACAGCAACACCCCCAAACTGAGTACCTCAAAATGCAATGGTTCAGCTAAACGTGATGGTGCATGGGTGGGACCCCCGTACTTTGGAGGCAAATCCAGGAGGATGACCTTGACTTCAGGACCAGCCTGGGCTATATGGTTCAAGGGAAGCTTGTTTTAGGGGTTCTTCTAGGCTCCACCCAACAATTAGTTACCTACCAACAGCCAGGTTAGAGCCTGGGTTGCTATGAAACAACAGTCCGGGCTCTCTCTCTCTCTCTCTCTCTCTCTCTCTCTCTCTCTCTCTCTCTCATGTGTGCCTCTCTATTTGGCCTCTTTCCCTCACGTTCTCTCCCCCACCCCCACCCCTCTCTACATGTTCCTGGCCAGCCTCTTCCCTTCTTTCTCTCTTCTTTTTCTGTCCCTCTCTGTCCCCTTTCTTTCCCATATCCCCTTCCCACGCCCCAAATAAACCTCATTTTATACTAGACCCACCATGCGGCTGGTACCTGGGTGGAGGGATGCCTCAGCATGGACCCGCTAAGTCACCTGCCTCCTGCTGCTTCACGCCACTGCATTATCAAACTTATCAGCCTGAGCTACAAAGCATGACCTTGTCTCGCCAACCTCTTACCTCCTTGGGCAAAAGAAGAAACAAAACCTAAAACAGCAACAAAGAAATAATAGGTGGACAATAGGCCCTTTCTCATGGGCCCATGAGCTCTGTGGTACATCTTTTCTGTCTCACCTTAGGTTGCTCACAGCCTGCAGCTGAGCAGGAGCGAAGGTCCAAGACCGCTCTCTGCCATTTTTAATCTACAAAGACGGAACGAGACAAGAACAGGGATCTGAAGTTGCTCCATCTGTGACAAGACCAAATAACTTTCATCTGTCACATAACTGGCCAGGGCCACAGTCCTGATCCTCCTCATTTATCAGCTCCCCTCTTTAGGAATTTAAGGGTGGGAGCAATCTCTTAGTGGAGCATGGCAGGTCATGTGTCTGGGTCTCATGAACAAACTGCAAAGGCCATCCCAGCTGGCCTCTGAGCATTGGAGAAGATCCCCGGGCACCTCTTATCCCAGGCTGAGTCCTGGATGCTTAACATCAACAGAGTGAAGACTTTGGAACAAGAAGACCCCACCCTGCCTTTGTTTACCGTAAGAGCTCCACATCAAAGAGCCCAGCCCACCCACTGATAGATGCAGCCTCAGCTTGAATCCACAGCAGGTGTTCCAGGATGTTTGCTGGTTGAGTAAATAAACCTCTCTGAGACTCAGTCTCTTCGGTTCAAAATTAGTAATAATAACAGAAATAAGGACTGTAGTCGGAATGAGAGTGCAGAGGTTTGACCCCTAGCTAATGGGCCATGAAACCCTGTGGGATCTGACCTCAATGCAGCTTTCCAGCTTCATTTCACAGTGGGTCATGATTCTGCGCTCCAGCCACCAGTACCCGGCTCAGTTCCTCATTCTCCCAAAGCCGCTTTTAGTACCAGATGCTCACTGCTTGTTTCTACTATACATCCACCAGGCCCAGCCATGCTTCCTGGGATAAGCCTCCTCTGTCCTCTGGGTCATAGGCGCTGTGTGCCTTTCTCCCTGACCCTTTTCACTGGTGGTGTTGCCAATTTCCAATTACTTATTGTTTAATCTTGGTGTTCTCCAACCCGGCATCAGCTCTCAGGACTAGGTTGCTCCAGGGGTAAATCCAGAGCTTGGACCGATGTCTGGTGCAATAGATATGCAGTGCACACTCGGGCTAGCGCTTGAGGCATAGTAGGTGTGCGGTACACACTTGAGCCCGCTCCGGTCAGCGCATGAGCGCCTGACATGGTACATTGAGGCTAATGTCACTCCCTCCTCATCTCCTCAGGCACAAGTAACCACTTATTTAAGTGAATCAACAAATGAATGAGCCCGGGAAGGACTGGAACTGAGCTATCGCCCTAATTTGTGGGAGAAGACAGAGTCAGAGATATAATTATGAAGCAATGAGCAAATGTCAAAAGAATTTCAGCAAGTAAAGGCAGCAGTTCCCCAGCTGTCCTCTCTCATTGTTCTTAAAATAAAAGGATCTCTGCTGATGAGCAGAGAGGAATAAAAGTAAAAGCCACATGAATAGAAAGCCCATACCCCAGGGGGACTGGCTGGAGCCATCTGTGACTTTACTAGGAGCTGTCATCGCTGAAGCCATGGAAAGTCATGAGAGTTCCCCTCAACCATCCCAGCCTCGTGGAGCCAAAGAATACCAATGTCTTGTCGTGTCTGCAATTGATCTTCGTCACCAGCTCCTCTCTGCACATTCTTCAGGAGTCGCCTGTGGAACTCAAGCCAGATGCCGCCGGAGAACAAGAGGGCAGCCTCGGGGTAGAAGGGTTCATCACACACCTGCCCCAGCAGCATGGTTACAGAGGGCAGGAGCCACTGCTTGGCCTATACTACCGGGTAGACAGGACAGCCAGAACTTGAATCTCTGTTCTCACAAACGGGCCTAGGATAAGCCTTAGAAACCTCTAATTTGTGCCTGGGGGTGCAGCAGAGAAATGAGCCCAGAGAGAGAGAGTGGATTCTTAAGGTCTTAGCGATTTAAAGCCAATGGGCACCCTATCTGACCCTGAAGCATGGATTAATAGAGTGCATCTTGTCTTTATTTTTGAACCTAATGTGTGCACTGAGTCTGTTGCTCACTTTGGCTCTGGAAGCTAGATGCCCAAGTTTTGCGGATGGCCCTAGAGATTTCTGCATCTGATCCTGTTCGTTCCCCTGCCCCAATCCCGATGGTCCAGGCACACAGTCTTAGACACAGTCTCTAGTTAAGGAGTGTATCTTCTCATGTAGTATTCCCTTCGAGACAGATTGGCTTTGTACACAGGCAGACCTGGGCCTCAGTCTCACCTTTGGCATACCCACCCACCTAATGTCCGTGAGCTTCCATTTTCTTTTCAGCAAATTTAACATTTGTCTAGTTTATCTAACTGAACCTTTTCCAAGTTCTGCCTGTGCCAGCCACGGCATCCGCCCTGGGTAGCTAGCATGACCAAAACCTCTAAATCCAAAGGAGCTCACAGTGAATGAGTGAGACCCCTGTGGAAAGGGACCCAGATAGGCTCCATGGCATGCTAGGGCCATAGCAGAGTGCCTCTGGGGCTTCTGAGGGGGATCCCTGAAAGGAGACACTTGAGAAACAGTGAAGGAAGGAGAGAGCTCTAAGCAGAAAGAGCAGTATTACAGAGATGGAGCAGCAGGAACCAGGGTTGTTTATGGATAGTACAGGTGCCCATCACACAAGTGAAGAACGATGGGGCGGGGCCAAAGATTGAGGACTCATGACAATAAGCATATCAATGATATATCTTGTATAGATATTGGGGGGTCAGGTGAGCTACATAAACTGCCTCATATTACTACCGTCCCCTATCATGTTTGACCCGAACCAATAGATAGTCAATGCTTTCTATCTGACTGTCCCACATACGCACAGTCAGATAACGTGCCCAGAAGCTACATCCCCCCCTCTTCTCTTTCCAGAAATCAGACTTCTGCCACAGTTACATTCCCGACTCCTGGGTGGGAGACAATGCCACTGTCTCCTGTTCCTGTCCCTTCTGTTCGCCTGCACACTTGCTTCCAGTTTTTCATATTTGTAGTGGCTGAGGGGCAGGGGAGGACTCTGACGTGAACTTCTGGGCCTATATGAAGCTGCCCATCCCAGGGGGTATTTAACTTTGTGCCCAGCAGTTGTAATTCTGGGGCAGCCGAGCTGCTGGGATCAGGTCCCCCTGGCTGCGATGACAGGCCTTCAGCAGGCACTGTAATTGCAGAGCTAAAGCCGTTCATTTTCTTCCTGACAAGCTGTAGTTAAAGAGGTGCTAGCGGGCAGCCTGCTTGTCTGCAGAGCAGTTGATCAAAGGGCCGGAGGCATCTGTTCTGCCTCTGTTTTCTTTCACCACCACCATCCCCGCTCTGAAAAAAAAATGGTTAAAAAGTAATCTATGAAAATGAATACCTGTCCTTCTCCCGAGGCTAACAGGCAGTCGCATGCTAGGGATATTAACCGTACAGGGAGTGTTCTTTACACTCCGGTCAGTTTGGGAATGAGGAGATAGGAGCTTGAGAGAACCCCTGGGTGTCAGTTTCCATTAGGCCCTGTAGGGGAGATTTTTACAAGATTAGACCTGACTTTTCACACACCGAGGATTTGCTGATGAATATTAAAGTCTCCTGCCTCCAGCTCAGGATGGTCTCCATGACCCCTGCAATCCGAAGTCGGCCATTTCTCCCCAGTGTTCCTGGGCTCAGGGCAGACACTATCCTTGCCCTAGACTGACGCCTCCGCAAAGTTTAGGCTCTTTCCTTTCAACTAACTAGACAAAAAAGAAAAAAAAACAGTCTTAAAATATGCTTACTTCTTGTCTAATTTGGAAAATGACAGAGAAGAAAGGCAATTAGACGAGAAAATGGAACTTCCAGAGTGGCTCGAGGCCACTGCTTGGGGCAGGGGGGCGGGTGGGGGAGCTACTAAGGGAAATGGATTGCAGTCAAGGAAAACCCCCGGAGAAGACACTTCAATTTAAAACAAAACAAACAAAACAGCCCTCTCCACGTGCTATCTGTGAGCAGTCTCCCTGGTCCTGAGTTACACACTGGTCTGTGACTGGGTTTAAGCTCCAGCTCGGGTTTCCATTTCCACAGTCACTGACACATGAAATGATGAATCTGCTGCTCCCGAAACCAAGAGAACAAAGAGTGGGGTCCAGTGTAGGTGAAGGACTCAAAGTGTGGGTTTAGGAGCTGGAGAGATGGCTCAGCGGCTAAGAGCACCGACTGCTCTTCCAGAGGTCCTGAGTTCAATTCCCAGCAACAACATGGTGACTCAAAGTGTAGGTTTAGAAGCTCCTTGCTTGTGTTCCTTACAACAAGCATGTGTGTGTGTGTGCGCGCACACACACACACACACACACCGGAAGCCCAGATTCTACTAAGCTCTCTGGTATGCCCAGTGAGGGTCTTTTGTTCCCTGGGCATTCTAGGCTGGTTACCGTAAGCCATTCATCTTCTGTTCCCTGTCACCATTCCTCCTCTCCAAGTCCCCTCTGGAGACTCAGGATGAGCTCAACTGTACACCTGTATACAGGGAATTCTATCATGTTCCAATCATTCTCAAATGTCATGTGTTTCTTACAACAGAATTTCCTTGGTGATGCCTTGGGACAGATTTTTCTACTACAGGTTTGAGTAGACAGAAGACAGCTCACCACCACACCACTGAGTAAGTACCCACACCCAGCGGGCTCCACTGCAGCCTTCCCCACCACAATGAGCTCTACGGGGATTTGTCAACAAGAGAGACCAGGTCTTGGCACTCAGTTCCAGAATGGCCCTGACTTTGGACAGCTTACTTCCTTGCCCAGAGTTTGTTTCAGAGTTAAGAGTAACAGGCTGCAGGTACTTAGTAACCATTCTCGCCTGCCCCTCAGTGAGTTTGGTGCAAGGAACAAGGACTGTATGTCTGTGGCCTTTTCAGGCTCTGATTAGGCCTCGGAAAGGGAAATGAAATGCTCAGGCCTGGGGTGTAGAGATGCTCACTGGTATCCCATCTTGCCTTCAACCCCGCCTACTTCCAGCATGTATAACTGAACTGCCTGTATGAGCCATGTAAGTTCATATTCTCACTATACTGTGCCAGCCCCTTGTTTAGTAATGCCTTGGCATATGCCAGGATGCTGATCCACAGAATAGACAGGCCACTTAATTTCCCTTCTGAGAATGAGCCTGATTCTCTCTTAGAAGGAAATCATGTCAGCTTCTTATTCATGATGGTCTGGACCTCTGCTGGATAAAGCTGAGCTGGATCAAGTGGAAGTACCCTCCTGTTGGACATCTGGCTTGAGTAGGCAAGTTTGGGGCCTTCTAACCTAGTGCCCACACTGCATTTAAGGTGAATTCCCTGTAACCCCTAAGCTGCATGCTGCAAAAGCCATCAAAGCATCTCCTGACCCCTCCTTCCTACTCAAGTCTATGGCCACTATAAAATATCCCTATAGGAGCTGTCAAAATGGCCATGCCTGTCAAAACAGTGGCACCAGGACACCTCCTCAGCCTATAGCCATCACAGGAACTCTCTCGACTGTGGTGCATCTCCTTTCCTGCCTACATCCTACAGCCTTCATGAAACACCACCACAGGAACTGTCCCTCAGGAGCTGTCCACAGAGGCAGCACCTCCTCTTCAGCCTCTCAGAGCATCCCCACAGAGATGGCGCCTCAGCCAAAGGCACCTCAGCTAAAGGCGCCTCAGCCAAAGCCACCTGCAGCCAGGAAGGACTTCCCATCTTAACTCATGGGCCTGATTCAGGGGAAAGGGGGTGAAAAAAGGCACCAATCCCTGAGCAGGAAAAACCCACCAATCTCTGAGCTTCCCACAAAAACCCACCAATCCCTGAACAGGAAAATCCACCAGTCCCTGACTGAGCTCAGAGAGCTCAACACTTCAAATCTCACTAATCTTCAATCTGGAAATCCCTACCCTAAAAAGCTCCACCCCTTAAAAAATCCTATATAAACCCCTCCCTTTGTCCAATTCCTGGTTGTCTGCTCCTGAGAGCAGAGGGCAGCCATCCCTGGATTTGTCCCTCCACACTCTGGATCCTCCAATAAATCTCTCTGATGAGATTTGTTTCCTGGTGTGACTGACTCATCAGAAGAAGACAAGAAGCAGTGAAGAGAAGAACAGGAGCAGGGCTGAGGTGCCTCAGCTCTGTGGGGGACACCCTCCCCTGGGAGCTGCAAGGTCTCTGCTGAGGGGGCTTCCTCTCAGAGCTGTGTGATTCCTGAGCTTCCGAGTCCCAGAATACCTTTCCATCCAAGCAGAAACACAGGAGAGGAGGAATCAGAATGTACGCTATGAGCTACAGTGCCCTGAGCACTTTGCAAAACAGTCACTACACATGACTATTGGATGTGCACCCAGGACTGCCTGTGCATCAGACTTTGAACTAGATATTTTGTATGTACCAGTTATCATTTGAGGTACCCCCGACACAGGACGCTAGTTAGCTTTTCAGCTAGTGACAAAATATCTTAGGAAAACAAAATATAGGAGAAAGTATTTATCTCACCTCATTGTATGAGAACATGTTGGTCTGCCTCTATTGTTTGAAGGCAAAGCAGAATGGCAGAAGAGGCAGCAAGCAAGGCTGCTCACCACTTGATGGGCAAGAAGCCAGGAACAAGACACACCCTTCACAGACATGTTCCACCTACCAGCCAGAATTCACATTTTCAACCATCTATTAATAACATCAGGTGATAAATCCACCAATGGATTAATTCACTGACTGAGTCACAGTCCTCATGATCCAATCACCTCTCAGAGATTAGTATCCCCAGGCAGGAACCAAGCCTTCATGATCTCCCCCATTTTAGGAAAAGCCCTAGAGAAAGTGAATGACGTGGACAGGCACAGAGTGCCGGCATGGAAACCTACAGGTTGGTGCTATTCAGAGGCCCGGTATGAAAAGCCACTTTACAAAATCATCTCGTGTAATCTGCCATCCCTTGAGAATAAGCTTGCAAACTCTATTTTATCAAGAAGAACATTAAGGCTCCCAGAAACTGGAACCCATGTCAAGGTCCCATGATTGCTGTGTGAGCCGGGTGGGGTTCAAACTCAGGAAGCCCAGTTCAAAAGAGACTTTCAAAAATTATGCTTGAAACCCCACCTGAACTCCTTCCTAGCATCTGGGTCTGCTGCCTTTACCTGACCTAAGTGACAAGCTTATATTTGTCACTCAAAATGAAGTGAGAATTCCCTTCCTCTAATTATTCCGAACACATGTGTGCTTCTTCCCCAGGGCACTTAGCTAGGTAACCAAGACTGGATCTCCTTCTGCCACTTGTTTTATTTGTTTATGTCTCTCTCAATAAGATCCAAACCTTGTCTGTGTGTCTTTAAATTTAACATGACAGAGACACCTTGATAGCTTTGGGGCACAGAATCTCATTCAATTCTCCCAGCTACCTTGGGATCTTAGAATGAATTCTTTGCATTGTTATATATGAAGCATAGTATATATGCATGTATGTTTATATAGATAAGTGCTCATTGATTAGAAATCCACATCTAAATCACCCAAGTAATTGTTAAAAGTACACACTCCAGGGCCCTCCCTTTGGCCAACCAGTTCACAGAAGAGTCCATCATAACCTTCTGCCATGAGCATCCCTCCCCACAGTTAGTTTGCCCATCTCCGAGGCATGTCTGAGCCTGTTTTTTTGAAGTCTGATGACAAGAGACAAGCATTCACTTTTTTTTTTTTTTTTGTCTTAAAGTCATTTGTTCAAATCTTTCGGCACTTACATATGCTAGCTTGTGGATTTGTGTGGTTGTCTCCTAGATTCACATTCTCATGAGCAAAATGGTTAATGAGATCTCTTTATACAAAAGGATACAGAAATTGGAAATGCTGCTAGCTCCTTGACCACTGGGAAAATGTCTCACCCAGCCAAAGCAGCAATGTCCTGCTTCTCTGTCGATGAGTAAGTCCCCACAGGCAGGGGACCCTTGAGCCCCAAACAGTTGTCAGTGTAACCAAATGGATGCAAAGAGGATGCAGGTGACTTCAGAATTCTTTCGCAGCCACCACAAAGGAGTGGGATCCAGTTTTGAAAACACATTTATATTAAGGAGATATGATTTTGCCTCTTCAAGGAGAGAACTGGAGGAAATGGAGGTTAGGGTCCATGATGTGGCAGCAGAACTGAGAAACACACCCACAAGGTCGGATGTGCAAAGCCATTCTTGCTGCTGCCTGTGGACAACTTTAGAGATTTTGGAAATGGGTCTTGTCGCTCCTGCCCTTGTTCTTGTTGAGTTTACACTCTAAGGTATCAACCCTCACACTGTACTGTAGACAGTCACTGCTAGTGTTTATTCAATTTAATAAGTTGGTGGCTGTGTGGTTAGTTTTTGTCAACTGGACACCAACTAGAATCACCTGGTAAGAGAGAACCTTCAGGAATCAGACCCACCCCATCAGTCTGTCCTGTGGTCATTTGTGTGGGACACCTTCTTGTTTGAAGGTTGATATGGGAAGGCCCAACACACTGTGGTATGAGCAGGTAGTCCTCAATTCTATAAGAAAGTGAGCTGAGCAAGACAAGAGGAACAAGCCCATAAGTGGCACTACTCTGTAGTCTCTGCCTCCGGTCCATCCAGGTTCTTGCCTTCCCTCAGTGATGGACTATGGCTGTAGGATGAAGTAAAGCCCTTCCTTGTCAACCTGCCTTGGCTCCTTGTGTTTATCACAAGGTCAGAGAAGCAAACTAGACAGTGGCTTTCCATGGAAAGCTACATGTCACCCTCCCCATCTGCCCTCCTTTAGACCAGTCTCCTGCCCCAAGTCTCCAGCACCCACGTTGTCTTGTCTATTATAATGGGAACATGGATTTCACTGGATAATCCATTTTCCATGAGAGACCTCATACCAAGTTCTAATCCAAGACTAGGAGAAATGGTTCCTGTCTCCAAGGAAGCCACAAAATCTCATAAGAAGTAGATGAGGAAGTGCCGGGTCATTTGCTGCCACCAAGGGATTTAGGAAGAAGAGTCCAGATTCAGAGGACTGGCTTACTGGCTTAAATAGCCAGGAGGGATTCGTAGCACAGAACAACTTCAGTTAGGGCTTTGACATGTGTGGGAAAGTTAGAAAATAGACAATAGACAGTGAAAGAGAACTTCAGATGAAGTTAAGTACTTTACAGTTTGGCAATAACTATCTCTCTGGATGCATTGTCTATGGTCCTCAAAGTCTCTTATGTTTGAAGGAGGGAACAATTTACATCCTCTGGGGGATATGGATGGCTCTTTTGCTAACACATGGAAGTGCTGCCTGAGAGAAAGAAGATCTGGTAAGGACAGACAGAAAGACAGACAGACAGACTGACTGACTGACTGACTGACTGATAGATAATAAATGTTGATAGATAGATGACTGATAGATGATAGATACATAGATAGACACATAGATACATAGATAGATACATAGGTAGATACATAGATGGATACATAGATAGATACATAGAAACCTGTGCATAACTATACAAAAATATAGAAAGCAAGAGTAAAGCCTGACATGCAAATGCATTCTATAAAGACGCCCACTGCTCAACTTTCTCACCCTGTAATTGTGGGTAATTTCTTTGGACACATTCAGCTGAAACCATTTCTCCCTTGATACAATGTTCAAGAAAAGTGCATTCAAATTTTCTTCATTCATCTTTTCTCTTTTCTTGCCAAGGAGTCACCACACCCCTTGGCCTCTGACCGCTCAGAGCTGCAGGCAGAGAATGGACCAGGATTTTCCTCTCTCTGGCAGGAAAATCAAATGCTTTTTATACTTCCAGAGACTTGTTGGTGATTCAGTTCTGATTGATGTGCCTAGTACCTCAGACTTTATGCAACATGTTCATCTATGCTTTACAGCAATGGGAATGAGAACTTACAAATGATTACCTTCTTTTGTAGGTGGAGAAACTGAAGGTCAGAAAGTAGGGGAGAAGAAAGCTAAGCAGGAGAAAGTAGAGAGAGAGACAGCTGCAAGGACCATTCATCGCCTTCTAAGGGAACTTTAATGTATGAGGTCTAAATGCATCAACAGCTCCAGGAAGGATGAACTACAGGCTTCAGCTTACCTCTGAGGAAAGAAAGGCTTGGACAAGTGAAAGAACCCATCAAAATGGGCAGGAGTCTAATGCAACACTAGGCTCTCCCCAGAATCTTCTTTTCTAGGGTCACCTCAAGGTTCTCACCACTATGCAGCTCTTCAAGGCTGTCCGGTGGAGTCATTGCATGGGCCTAGTCCAGGCAGTGTGACTAAAAGGGTGTATGTGTGTGTGTATGAGGGGGGGGGTGTCCAACTGTCTGGGCCTCTGAGTTGAGGAGGAGCAAGAACAGAGAGGCCTTTTGGAAGGGGACATGGATCGAGCCACACCTGCCACCTTTCTGAATTCTTGCCAGGCCAACGAGAAGCAAAACCATTCACTCCATCCTCCTGCCAAACTGGAGGTAGGCAGAACTATCATCCCAAAGCCTGTTAGAATTAGTTAGGAGTTTGAAGACAGTTGTCCAATGTCAAAGCATGAACTACTACCCACAAAGGGAAAAAAAATCACACCACTTAGATTTGGAGACTCACTGCCTGTCTCTTTGCCTACCTCTGCTACTTACTAGTTGTGTGTGCTTGTGCAAGTGACTTTTCCTCTCTGGAATTCAATTCCCAAGTGTGGGTGATGTCATCCATGAGCAGGGCACTTGGTAGGGGGTTCAGGCTATATAGATAAAGTGGATGAACAAGAGCAAGAACACAGGCCAATATGCAGCAAGGCTCCGCCATTACTGCTTCAGTTCCTGCCTCCAGGTTCCTGCTGTGAGTTCCTGCACCAGCTTCCCTCAAAGACAGAATGTAATATATAAGCTAAACAAAGCCTCTCCTTCCTGAGTCACCTTTGATCTTAATGTTACTCACAGCAACAGGCAGCAGAGTAGGGCACTTCTCTAGGGAGAAAAGATGGTACACTGCATCTGTGTTGTGTGACCTTAGCTGTCAACTTGAAGCACCCAGGAAGAGGGAAACTCAATTGAGGAATTGCCTCCATTGGATTGCCTGGTTGGCATGTCTGTGGGCATTTTCTTGATTGCTAATTGAGGAAGGAAGAACCAGTGTCCTGTGGGTATTCCTAGGCAGGGGGTGCTGGTAGAGAGAGGGTCCTGGGCTATTTCAGAAATAGCTTAATGTGATACTGGAGCTAGCCAGTAAAAAGTGTTTCTCTGTGGTTTCTGCTATCATTTCTATCCTTGAGCTCCTGCTCTGGCTTCCCCCATGATAGACTGTATATAACCTGTAAGACGAATCAAAGCTTTTCCTCCCTGCCTTGCTTTTGGTTGTGACATTTATCTCACCAGAAGAAAGCAAATGAAAGCCTTATTCAAGGAAGCTGAACCTAGGAGACAAGCAGGGGTCACTGTTCTAGTATCCCACAGAATAAACTCCAAACTAAAACTAGTGAGAGGGGATTTACCAAAGACGAATTCATACTGGTTACTTGACAATGCATCAGAAGGGTTTTACAACTTTAAGCATACATATTCCAAACACAGCATACCCAATTTCATAAAATACCACTAGATGTAAATTCATAGACTAATGCCAGTGAATTAGGGTTAGTGGGTGACTTCAGTACCCCACTCTCACCAGTTGATATGTCATTCTCACACACAAAAAATTCTTTATTAAATTACATCATTGATAAAAGGGGACTTAACAGATATCTACAGAATATTCCGTCCACATACAGGAGGACACACATTTTCCTCATAGCCCATGGGACACACTCTAAAATAATAATATTTTAGTGCAGAGTGAATTCTAACAAAGATAAGAAGGCTGAAATAATTCTGTGTGTTCTATTTAATCACAATGAAATGAGACCACAAATCCCTAAGAGAAACTGTAGAGTGGACCCAACCTCGTGGTGATTAAATAGTACGCTGTTGAACAGCCAACAGGCTATTGAAGACACAGAAAAGAAAAGACAAGCTTTCCTAGAATCGAATGAAAATGAAAATACAATGTGCCATACACTTCTGGTGTAAGTGGGGGAAAGACAGTCTCAAACAAGGCAGTTTACAGCCCTGACCACCTACAGCAAGAAATCAGAGGCCTGGTTTACTAACACAGCCTAATTTCTGATCACATTCTAAGTATTGATCCTCATACGCACAGATAAGTGTAGCTCCCAATCCTCATCAAAAATACTTGTCTTAGCAATAAACAGAGGCCATTACAAGAAACCACAACTCATCAGATTGAAGATAATAGCAGACCCTGGAGCTCCGGGACCCTTGGCATACACCACAGCACTGGACCTACGCTCAGGGAAGAGAGTGGAGGGATGTGGAGAAAGATTGTAAGAGCCAAATGACCAGGGAGTCTGCTGTGAGATTGTCCCTGAGAAATGATAGGTGTCTTAGTCAGGGTTTCTATTCCTGCACAAAACATCATGACCAAGAAGCAAGTTGAGGAGGAAAGGGTTTATTCAGCTTACACTTCCACATTGCTGTTCATCACCAATGGAAGTCAGGACAGGAACTCACACAGGGCAGGAACTTGGAGGCAGGAGCTGATGCAGAGGCAGTGGAGGAGTGCTGCTTACTGGCTTGCTTCCCCTGGCTTGCTCAGCCTGCTTTCTTATAGAACCCAGGACTATCAGCCCAGGGATGGCACCACCTACAGTGGGCCCTCCTACCCTTTATCACTAATTGAGAAAATGCCTCATAGCTGGATCTCATGGGGGCATTTCCTCAAGGGAGGCTCCTTTCTCTGTGATAACTCCAGCTTGTGCCAAGTTGACACACAAAACCAGCCAGTACAATAAGGGAAGCTTCACTCAACAATGTGGTTGCCTGAACAAGACCTGCATACTGGCTGGTTTTGTGTGTCAATTTAACACAAGCTAGAATCATCAGAGAGAGAGAGAGAGAGAGAGAGGAGCCTCTATTGAGGCAATGCAACCCATGAGATCCAGCCATAAAGCATTTTCTTAATTAGTGATCAATAGGGGAGGGATGTGCCATCTCTGGACTGTACTTTTGAATTCTATAAGAAAGAAGGCTGAGAAAGCCAGGGGAAACAAGCCAGTAAGCAGCACCCCTCCATGGCTCCCGCATCAGGTCCTGCCTCCAGGTTCCAGCCCTGCTTGAGTTCCTGTCCTGACTTCCTTTGGTGATAAACAGTGATGTAGAAGTGTAAGCTGAATAAACCCTTTCCTCCTCAGCTTGCTTTCTTGGTCATGATGTTTTGTCAAAACAATATAAACCCTAACTAAGACAAGCTAATAACACTAACAGGGAAAGGGGAAATCTCATGGGTCCTATACCTAGACAAAAAAACTATAGGTAACTAAAGCCAGCAGAGACAGGTAGACTATTTAGTCTTCTCTAGGGATGTGCCCATTAATTGGTTATCCAATACCAAGTGGTCAGCCCCGAAATCATATGCAAGCAAGGAACCCGGTAACAGCTAAGGAGGAGGAGGCCAGGATTTGAAGGGCACCAGAGTTTGGGGAGAAACAGAAGTTGGAGGAAGGGGAGTGGAGGGAAATTATGTAATTATATTTTAATTTTAAAAAGTGGCCTCAGAGGTCTAGGACATACCTGAGAACAGAGCTGCTATGTGCTGTAGATCTGACAGTAGCCGTCAGCCTTGCCTATCTTAAGCAATTACACTGCATGATTTGCTCCTATACCTTAAAACCTGGAATTTGTCTGAGAACAGTGGCAATAATACAGCATCAACTTATTTAAAAATTTAATTTTTATTCTTAAGATATCCATTTTAGTCCTTAAGAACAAATAACTTAGTGGTTCACCTTAAAGCCCTAGCAAAAGAGAATCAATACAAACCACAGGTCAGTAGGTAGAAAGAAACATTAAAGTTTGGGGTAGCCATTAAAAAGGTGTAAAAATAAGCTAAAAACTCCAGTGCAGGGCAGGGTGGCACATGCCTTTATTCCCAGCACTTGAGAGGCAGAGGCGGGCAGATTTCTGAGTTCGAAGCCAGCCTGGTCTACAGAGTGAGCTCCGGGACAGCCAGGGCTATACAGAGAAAACCTGTCTGGAAAAACCGACCAACCAACCAACCAACCAACCAACCAACCCAAACTCCAGTGTAATACAAAGAATCAATGGAACAAAGAGTTAGTTCTTTGAATAGATAAACAAGATAACAAACTGTTAGCCAAACTAAGAGAGAGAGAGAGAGAGAGAGAGAGAGAGAGAGAGAGAGAGAGAGA
>JADRCH010000062.1:6779967-6808126 GCA_019843965.1 Rhynchomys soricoides
AGAGAGAGAGAGAGAGAGAGAGAGAGAGAGAGAGAGAGAGAGAGAGAGAACATAGTAACGATGGAGATGAAGGAGGAGCCAGTACAACAGATACCATGTTGAAATTCAGAAAATCAGTAGTTCTTGTCTAAAAGCTTGGAGTTTCTGAAATAAATGGGTTAATTTATTCATGCATTTAAATCAAGATAAGATAAACAATGTAATCTGATATGTAACAATCAGTGGCATAGAAACTAATTAAAAACCTCCCTACTTAAAAGAGATCCAGGTCCAAATGAATTCATTGGTGAATTTTACTAGACTTTCGAAGAAGAAACTAACACCAATTCTTCTCAAACTATTCCATAAAATAGAAAAGGAAGGAAAGTTTCCAAACAGCTTTAAGAAGCTAGTACAACCTTGATATCAAAACCAAAGATGTAACAAAAAAGAAAATTACAGACCAGTCTCCTTATTGAACATGGAGGCAAGCACTCTCAAAAACAAAAACAAAACAAAACAAACAAACAAAAACAATACTTGCCAACCAAATTAAAACACATGAAAAAGATTGTTCACTGTGATCAAGTTGGCTTTATTCCAGAGACGTGGGGTGATTCAGTATATGTAAATCAATAAGTGTTATAAATTATATAAATTGTCTCAGTGACAGAAATCACATGGTCATCTCCATAGATGCAAAAAAGCACTTTGACAAAATCCATCATCACTTCCTGCTAAAAGCACTTGGAATAAGAGGAACACAAAACAACAATGTGTTGTATGACAAATCTAAGCCAACATTCTATTAAACAGAGAAAAACCCGAAGCTTTTCCACTAAGACCAGGAACAAGACAATGGTGTTCATTTGTCTCTGCTCACATTTATCATAGTTCCGGAAGTCCTAGCTAGAGTGCTAAGACAAAAAAAGCAAAGCAAGGGAGATGAATAGAAAGGGGGGAAGTCAAATATCTTCATCTGATGACCAGCTGATTCTATGCCTAAGAGATCCCAAAGTCTCCACCAGAAAACAAACAAACAAACAAACAACAAAAGACTCTAAGAACTGATGGGCAGGAGGCAAAATTAACTCATAAAAATCGATAGCTCTATGTATACCGATGGCAAAAATACTGAGGAAAAAATCCTGGAAACAGTACCATTCACTGTACCCTCAAATAAAATCTAATATCTTGGAATAACCTTAATCAAGAACTTGATAACATTAATGGAAGAATAAAGACACTAGAAGATGGGACATCTCCCAGGCACATGGATTGGTAGAATTAATATCATGAAAAATGGCCATCCTGTGAAAACCAATCTATAGATTCAGTTCAGTCCCAATAACAACTCAGTTGACATTCTTCACAAAAATTGGGGGAAAAAAAATCTTAAAATTCACATGGAGACACAAAATACACTGTATAGACAAAGTAACCCCTGAGCAAAAAACCAATACTGCAGGGAATATTACCATACTTGATTTCAAGCTATACTATAGACCCATAGTAATAAAACCAGAATGGTACTGGCACAAAAGTAGACACATAAAACACAGAGAACTTAAATATAAGAACACACTACAGCCACCTGATTCTTGGCAGAGATAAAACAAACAAACAAACAAGGGGACTAGAGAGATGGCTCAGTGGTTAAGAGCATTGACTGCTCTTCCAAAAGTCCTGAGTTCAATTCCCAGTGATCACATGGTGGCCCACAACCATCTGTAATGGGATCTGATGCCTTCTTCTGGTGTGTCTGAAGATAGTGACAGTGTACTTGATATATAAAATAAATAAATAAATCTTTAAGGCAAACAAACAACCCCCCCCCTTGTTGGAAAGAAGACAGCATCTGCAAGAAATAGTACTGGGCAATTGGATAGCTCTACAGTTAGGGAGACAAAATTAGATTCTTAACTCTCACCGTCCACCGTCCACAGTACCAACTCCAAATGGATTGAAGTCCTCAACATAAGACCTGATACTCTGAAACTGCTACACAAGATTATAGGCACCAATGGGCTCTTTCTTTCAAGACCACCATAGTGTAAGAAGTTATACCAACAAGCGACAAATGGGATCTTATAAAATCTTATAAAATTATAAAATGTTGGTTTTATTCAACAAAGGCAACTGCCAATTAACTGAAGAGGCAGCACAGACAAAGAGAGAAAACCTTCACTGGCTACATATCTGATGGAGGATTGGTGTCTAGAATTATATAAAGAACTCATAAAACTTAACACCAAGAAAACAAACAACCCAGTTACAAGATGGGCTGTGAAACCGAACAGAAATTTTCAAGACAGCAAATAAAATCCAAAATCTGTGGCTTTGAGGGGAACTGTAAATTAAGCCTAATGTAAGAGCCTATCTCATGCTAGGCAGAATTGCCAAGATCAGAATACAAATGGAGACCCAGCAAATGGATGCTGAGAGCTGATCATTATCATAAAATATCATCATCAGTGACATATGGTGCTGTCACAGCACAGTGGACAGTCTAGATGAATCTGCAGTGTCAAGGTCATACCCATTGCTACTACCCCTTCATCTGTTTCCTAACGAGATTTTGTCATGATCTTCCGACACTTCAGATAAGGACTGCCTGGCTGGGCATCACCACAGTCCCATACAGGCCTTCTAAAGAAACCACTCTTCAGGATCCAGCATTTTGCTGCGTACAGGAAACACACCTCAGTGACAAAGACAGACACTACCTCAGAGTAAAAGGTTGAAAAACAATTTTCCAGGCCAATGGTCCCAAGAAACAAGCTGGAGTAGCCATTCTAATATCGAATAAAATCAACTTTCAACCAAAAGTTATCAAAAAAGATAAGGAAGGACACTTCATACTGATCAAAGGAAAAACTACCAAGATGAACTCTCAATTCTGAACATCTATGCTCTAAAAATTGCAGGCAGTATAATAATAATAGATGTTTAAATACAAATATGGCACAGTTTAGGGGACACATTCAGAAGGTTAGATAGGACTCAAGGGATTGGTTTTTTGTTTTTTGGGTTTTTTTGGTTGTTCGAGACAGGGTCTCTCTGTGTAGCCCTGGCTGTCCTGGAACTCACTCTGTAGACCAAGCTGGCCTCGAACTCAGAAATCTACCTGCCTCTGCCTCCCAAGTTCTGGGATGAAAGGTGTGCGCCACCACTGCCCGGGATTGTTTTCTAAAGCATTCTTAAACAGTGACTATAATTGAGGAAGGAAAAGTTTAGCTGAACTGTGAGCCCTCCATACAGTTTCAACGATGAGCACTTAAGACCAGTTTCAGCAGTAGGGCAGCTGGATGATGGGTGCATGTTGCTGGTCTAGGAACCAAGAAGACTTTGGTTCTAGTTTTGCCCCCCAACAGTTCCAAACCCAGATGGGCCTGGATTTCTTTATCTTTATTGATTCATAATTACCTACAACAAAGCTATTGGTCTGATACAGTATTGGAGGTGTCAAGTGGTCAAAGCCACACTAAATAGTAAGGAACAAGGTGCTTGATGCAAACTGGGGAAACAGGGTTGCATTGATGGTCCACCATCTCCACCCTCAAGGCTGAGCAGAAATACAGAAATGGGAACATCTCTTTGCATAAATGCATCCTGGCATCTGGCTTTTCTATTTTCTTATACTCTGCAGTGGAAACTTGATAGTTGAAGCTTGGTTTAAATTTCCCTCCAGATCCTGCTTGGCTAAAGCAGAGGTCTCTCTGAGAAGACAGCTGGAAAGGTCTCAAGCTCAAATTGTTTAGAATGTGGTTCTGACTTTGCTTCCATTTCCCTAAAGATAGACAAAGTCAGGT
Organism: Rhynchomys soricoides; assembly: GCA_019843965.1. Classification (NCBI taxonomy): domain Eukaryota; kingdom Metazoa; phylum Chordata; class Mammalia; order Rodentia; family Muridae; genus Rhynchomys; species Rhynchomys soricoides. The sequence continues at coordinate 6,783,759 of JADRCH010000062.1, forward strand.
TTATTCTTCCCTCTCCTCTGACCAAGCAAAGATGTGATGGATTGTATGAAATAGCAGGCCAGCCCAGGAAGGGTGTGTTCTACAATATGTCATGAAAAGAGCAAGAAAAATAAAGAAACCGTGAACAATTTGCCGTGCTGTGTACCTTGGAAACGCCTGGTAAACTTTCTAGCAAATTGCTTCTAATTATAGGAAAGCTGCCACTGGTTTGGGAAGACTTGCCAGTGTCACTCCAGAATCAGTTCTTGGCAGACGCAGATGTCTCTTCCATTGTTATTTTGGTTGGCCTGAGGTGTTGACATTTATCAACTGGAGTATGGCATTGCTTCTGTGGGGCTACATTCTCAGGCAGCAAGACGTGGGAGCCGGGTGAAACAAGCCAATGGCTGAAGAGGCCTGGTACAATTTCCAGAAAGATGATCTGTCTGTTCTACATCCATGTTTAAGTCTGGATATAGTTACAGAATCCACACATGCTTATTCCATAAATATACCACCCGTCCATCCATTCTTTCTTCCTTCTTTCTTTCCATCTCTTCCCTTCCTAAACTCACAATGGTTTCTGTGATAACTTTAACCCTGATAAAACTTCAAGAGATCTCTTAGCAACTCCGTAAACTTGGTTGAGCCAGTTGGGTCCTCCATCTGGCTCTTCCTGGCTGCCTTCCAAATTTGTTTCTTCATCTTTAATCTCACTCTTTACAGTTGCTCATAGTTGATGATACAAGTGATAGGTTTTGGAGGTATCTATACTTCATTTGTGTAACATCTATGTGCTGGTGCGTAGCTGGCTTCTTAGTCCAGTAGAAATAGTATACACTCACATACGTAGCTTTATATTTTCTATCAGTCACATTATAGAAAACTATGAAACAATCACAATTGACTTTAATGTCCCACATCTTACCAGCCTTTGTCTGATACCAGAGGTCACACTTACTGGAATGATATTACAGTGTCATGGGAACCTTCAAAGAGCTCCATTGAACTCTAAGGATGTATAGAGACAGTATCTATACATTTAAAGATGTATAAAAACACTAAAAATCACATCCTGTTTCCCCCCAATTGCTCCAGCTCATCACTACTGCTCCTGGGCATCCAAAACAGGATAGACGTTTTTGTGAGGCTATTGCCTGTGAATTGAAATGTTTTTTTCCAAGGGAAGGTTGGAGGATTTGGGATGCTAATGGAACAAGACTCAGGTAGCTCCAAAAATTACAAAGCCTACTAGTCTTTGGGTCTTGCTTCTATAAGCAGCAAGCAATTGCTGGGGAGAGGGGATTTTGGTGCAGCTGCCTGCAAGTAACAAGGGAATCCTAGAGATGTGGATTCCTGGGTGTTCCCTGGATGCTCCCTGGGTGCTCATTTATGCTGGGATGGACATTTCAGTGGTTCCCTGTTGTTCAGTCACACTCCTAGCTGTGCCCCTCCCCTCGTGCTTTTGTAAGTTACTCCAACAGACTCATTGGTCCATGGTACTTGTCTTGGGTAAGGAGTTTGCTCATTTATTTGGAATGTCATCAAGGCCCTCTCTGGAGTGGATAGATGCTTGATCCCGTCTCCCTGGGAAAGCCATGCAACAGTGTCTATGCCCAGGTTCCCCATAGGACTGACTGAAGAGTGCTGTAGAGCTAGTGGTTTGGGGATAAAGATGTGAGTACTCCAGTATCTCAATCCATGCTCTCCTAAGACAGACTCGCTGGACCCAAGAGATGTGCAGAACCCCTTTGAAGCAGTTTTTTCAGGCTGGTCATTTATAACCTTTCTCCCCAGGGTCTCCTAGCCAACCCAGAGAACCCCCAGAAAGAAAATGCAGCCTCGTCTTCTCCCATCCTAAGTTTATGTGGTGGTGAGTTCCTGTGGCATCCTTGATGAGAAGACAGAGACAGGAGGCTCTCAGAGATTACTGGTCGACCAGCCTAACTTAATTGACAAGCTGTGGGTTCAGCAAGAGACCCTGTCTAAAAGAAAGAGTGATGACTGACTGTTGGCCTCTGGTCTCCACATGCCTGCACACCAACATGGGCATATGCACACACACACATGCATGCATGTATATACACACTTTCAGTGTTCCCCCAAACTCTTATACATATGAATATAATAATCTAGAGATTGAATTCCATGGTAGGACGTGTGCAGGTTATATGTAAATTCTGTGCCACTGTACAAGGAGCACAGATATGCTGGGAAGGTCTTGAAGCTGATCTGTAGGGATTCAAGGAAAGACTACTCAGGGATAAAAATTACTTGGAAAAGGATCAAAGACAGAGAGCAGCTGTTGAGAGAAAAAATAATTAGTCTGGACACCAGCCAAGACAGTCCATACAACTATAATCCATTCATTGATTCATTTATTCTTCAAGAGTTCAGCTCCTGCACTATCCCAGGGTCTTTTCTGCAGGCAGAGAACACCTCATTTCTGTTTTGAGGACTTTGCAGGACTGGGGACCAGCTAGTCAAGCCCATGGTCTCCCACATTAGCTGTGGTGGGTATTGAGTTACCCAGAAAAGAAAAGCAATCAAGACTTTCAGGAGAGAGGGTAAAGTCGATTTCACCTGCATTGAGCCTTGGTAAGCAGGCAAGCCATAGTCATGCAATGAACAGGAGTCAGTTGGAAGAAAATAACCTTGTAGAAACTGAGAGACAGAAAGCTGGATGTCACAGAAGTCATAACCAGAAAGGTCACAGTGGTGTGGCAATGCAGGGCAAAGCTGAAATGCATAAGAAGACTCAGAAGATCCAGCATCCTAATCTTTATAATTTCCAAACTAGGTTAAGAATCATAAATCAACCCACCATCTTCCCCATAAAGCCTGCTCCTCCTCCAATGCCCAGTGTTTGGTCCTCTCCCTATTGCTCACCCTGAGTGCTCCGACTCTTCACTCTCAGTGCCATGTTTAAAGCATCCTCAATCCCTCTCTGATCCTACTCATGGCTACACTACAGTTGCAGTCACGCTAACTCATACCTCCCCACTTGTCAGGGGGACATGCTCATTATCTTTGGGAGTCACTGGGCCAACCTTGCCTTGTCCCCTGCTGTATGCAATCCGTTCTTCTCATTTTTATCTGTTGTTCCCATTATCCTCCCAGGCTGAGCTCTGAACACTGAGGATCTCTCAGTAAGCAGACTTTCCTCTCTGCTCCATCAAGGGGTCCTCCTACTTGGAAGCATATCATGGTTGTCACGCCGCCATTTCTACGCCAACCTGTTGTTTCTGCATGAAATTTCTCTTCACCCTTGGTACTCCACTAACCACTAATTTCTCCATTCAAGCTCCAATTCTTCCTATGCCACTCTGCCTTTCCTGTTCAAACAAACATGTCCATCTGGATTCTCAAACTGTGTTGTTCTCTTTCTAATACTGTCCCTTGATTTCCCAATGGCTTGTGTAATTCCAGTAGATCTGAGGAGATGTGCTGAGCCGCTCTCAGTACTGGCTTTAATCTCCAAAAGCACAACTGACCAACTCACAAGTACTAGAAAGCATTTGGTCTTTGCTGAGTTCCCTCGAGGCCATAACAGAAGGGAGAATGAATGCTCAGCTAATGGGTTGTGCTTTCAACCTTGGGTTTTTGTCAATATTTGGCTTTCTAAAATATTTTTTTTGAGCTGACAGACATTCCCCAAAACACATGTTCTCTTCCTCTCCTTCTCCCTCTCTGTCTCTCTCTCTTTCCCCTTTTCTGTCTGTGTCTGTCTCTCTGTCTCTGTCTCTCTCTGCCTCTCTTTCTTTCTCCTCCTTCTCTGTCTCTATTTTTCTCTTTCTCTCCCATTTCTGTCTCTGTCTGTCTGTCTCTTTGTCTCTGTTTTCCCTCTCTCTCTCTCCCCCTTTTCTGTCATTGTCCCTCTTTGTCTCTCTGTCTGACTGTCTCTCTGTCTCTCTTTCTCTGTCTGTCTCCTTCTGTCTGTCTCTTTCTCGGTCTCTCTCTCTCTCTCTCTCTCTCTCTCTCTCTCTCTCTCTCTCTCTCTCTCTCAAATACTAGCACCTAAAGCTACCTTGAGTGTCTAGCCTGCACAACTGTTCATTTGTATATCTGCTTCCTTACTAAGGCATGGAGTCCTGTCATCAGAGACACCATGTCTATGGAGTGAGGCTTCCGGGCATGCTGGCACAGGACTATCATATAAATGTTCCTTTTTGGAGCACAATAGTCTGCTGGACATCCTTTCTTAGCCCCCACCTTATAAATAAAGCCATGATGCCTCCATCTCCTCCCCTCTCCACACCTCTCTGGCCAGTCTGCAGATGTCCAGTCAGTGAGCAATGATCTCTGTGTCTCAACAGCCCTGAGAAAAAGAGAAGACCCTGCGTGCATGTGCATTCATAATTACTGGCCTTCTCCGTTCATTTTTCCAAGTCTGCATTTCTCAGCAAGCAGTGAGAACTCCTCTACATCATTTGCTGAACTCTTGTTTTACATAGCCTGGTAGACAAGAGTCTAACCTGGCTTGTAGAATGTGTAGACGCTCAAGTGTTGAATCAACACTTTTAAAGAGAAAAATGTAAATGTTCAAGTTACTGATAATCTTCCAAAAGAAAAAAAAAGTAGCAGCAACTTCTTGTCCTGATATCACCTCTGTTAAAGTCCCATGTTTGACTGTTGATTCCTCTTAGAGATGAACTTTGTCAAACAAATGCTTCAGGACCAAAAGTTACCCTTACTTCATCTAATATACTTCAATTTACTGTTCCTCTTTTATTTATTTATTTTTTTTGAGCTGGCCACGAACAAGCAAATTGATTTTCCTATTTTCTCACCAGCAGCACACGCTTTGTGTGTTTCTCCAAGTTATCAATGAGATCCAGTCACCAGTTGACTCTTCTTGTGTAACGTCACCTTCTCAAGACAGTATCTCTGGCTCAAGACCATTTCTGGAGAAAAATGTCAGGGTTTAATTATCAATGAGATAGTGGTAGACCTCTACATCTAAACCGACAAGATGAGTAGGGGATAGCCTGCTCCACTTGCTATCAGAGTTGTCAGTGTCAGAGCTGTCTGTCTGTCTTCCATCTCATGGATGGCAAATCTCCTCCCCCCTCACCCCACCATTCTGTTATCTAAGCATGGCACACTCACAACTGTGCATGCACAGACGTGTGCATATCAATGTAAGTCCCATGGGTAAGTGTGAGTTCTCAGAGAAAGCAGAATCTCAAGACCTAAGGAAGAAGAGAGCATGTTTTTCGCAGCAGATCACTTGTACACTTTCTTTAAAAAGTGTAGACAGAGTCCCCTGTACCTCAGGATGACATCAAAATTAAATAGACTGCACAGACAATAGCAATCAGGAACATCCTCCTGTAGATTACAGACACATTGCTGTGTATCTGGTACTGCTCAGCAGGGTTGGCTATGCTAGGCAAGCACTCCACCAACTGAGCTACCCAGCCCTATAATACCTCTCTTGATGCAATTCACAAAGTTGTTCCCAGAATCTATGGAAGGTTGATTGCTGGGACTCCAGCTTGTGAGATTATGATGCCCACACTAAGGAGTATATTGGGGGTGTCTTCCCTCTTCAGTGAAATCTTTTTGGAAACACTGTCATGGACAAAACCAAGGGTGTGTTTCAGTGGTGATTTTAAGTCTGGCCAAGTTGAGCATGATTAGCCACCACATCACAGGTAGCTTTTCCTCACTGCTTTTGGTACATGGTTGGTTGAATTGTAGGAAGCAGAACCTATGGCTACAGAGCGCTAACTGTTCAATATTCCATTATCTTGGTGATTCCTTCATCACTTTTCTTCCCATAAACCATCCTCTGACATTCAAGTTGGCCAGGAACATAGGAAGAGCTTGCTTTAAATCCTCTTAGTGACTTCCCAGTGCGAATGCGGATGTGAACAGTCACATGGAAAATCTGGCTGTGCTCCTAGCGGAGAGCCTCTACTGCCTCTATATTTCTGTCATCTGACACAGATGGAGGCTTCTCTTCTTTTTAGACACACAGGAGATGAAAGCATCTCACTGAGAACTAAGTGAGCAGTGACATAGCCGTGGCATCATGGAACCCTGGGCAAAAGTCCCAAGTGCTTCAAGTGACAGGACCACAAGATGATGCATGTGAGCTGAGCAGCCACGGTCCAGCATCTGCTTGGAAGGAAACATTCCTAAATACAGCCTTGCTGGGTCTTCACAAATAACTGGGGTAAATAAGTAACCAAAGAGGCCATTGTAACACTTGGCCCAGAAACGGACTTAGACAAGTAGATCATTGTGGGAGACCCTTGGTCTCTTGATCTACATCTTGCTTATGCAATTGCTCAGTGATAAAGGTATAAGGTATTAGATTCATGTGGGATGAAATGTATCCTGAATATGAAGATTTCCGTGTTAAAAATTAAGCATGATTACATCTAAGGACTGAGGCTACAGCTGCACTCCACAAATGAGAAAGGACATAATATCTCATCTATGTGGCTCAAATTCAGCTGGGTCGTTTGGTAGATCATGCAACATGTTACCCTTATAATGAAGGAATGGTTTTCTCCATATCCCAGTGGAAGATGGGTAAGTCCAGGAAGCTTAGGTAATCAGCAAGTGTCAGTGTGATGGGATGACCAGGTAGGAGCACCAATGATCCTCCAGACCCCTTGTTTCCTCCCAAGGAAACAATCCAAAGCCAATGGGACACACAGATGGCTGTGACAGCACAGAGTGGATTCCTAGCAACTTCAGGAGGAAAGACTCCTACAGTGTGACTTTCCTAACAGGTCCCAGGAAGGATGGCCTCTGATCATCAGGAATTAATCCCCAGGAGATGCCAGAGTTTTGTGACCTCCCTTCCATATCAGAGAGTTGTGGATTCCAAGAGCAGGAGCGGGGTCTGAGATGCTCACGGGGATGTTGTCCCCTTGGAGCTGGTCTAGGTCTATCCTTGGATGGCGTTGCTGACAGTGACTGTATATCCCTGTGCATTCTGTACTTAGAAGTCAATGCTGAAGCATTTGGCCATGGTCTTCAGTTTCCAAATAGAAAGAAGAGCTCTCCAAGATGGTTGGGATACTGGAAACCGAGAGTTGACTCTGGAGCTTGAAAACCATGTCTGTTGTTTTAAACATTCCCCAAAGGCACTGACTGGTGCACTGCCCATTTGCTGGCCTCATTCTGAGCCAAACTGTAGGGCTGCCTTGCAGAGCTATCTGAAGCCTGCTGGGAAGGCTGGCCCCTGACTCTGTCACTTCCTCTTGATCTGTTTTTAGAAGGCTCTTGAGGAGGAAAGATAAACTACCTTGTGTTTGTTGATAAACTGTTATCATAAACAAGGGCTTCTGTTAAGAGGATGTGAGGGATCCTAGCTGGCTTGAAGGGCAGGAGAGCTTGGGCTCATCTCTTATGCACCTGCACTGGCCCGAAGCTCCAGGTTACTCAGCTTTTTGTATTCTAGGCCAATAGAAAAGCAACTTTCTATACCGTTCATACGCCCTTCTCCCTAGTAAGCCACACCCAATTTCTCATATGCTGCTTCCAGGACTAAACTGAAGGTTCTTAACTTGCCAGTCTAAGCCCTTCTGGTCTATCTTCTTCCCATTTCCCCATATTTTTTATCTTTCTTAATCTCACCCTGATAATTTATTCCCTCCTCCCTAAAGTTATAAATCTATAGACATTTAATCCCCCCATACCATTCTTCAAGCAGTGCCTGACTCATGCCCTCTTTGCCTTCAAGATTTAGTTTTACAGTCACTACATGGCCCCAACTGAATAAAGTAATCTCGTCTATCATCTGTTTATCCTGTCAGAGCCCTTGGCAAACCTGCCACCCCTTTATCTTCTCTCATTTCTCCACCAGGCAGAGACTTTGGTAAGGGCAGGAACCATATCTGATTCATCCTAACTGTCTCAGAGAGTACATGGTGTAGCTTATGCCTTCATGGAAGATATATAGTGAATGTGATTGAAAATTGATGGTGGGAGGAAGGATGGAGCAGGGAGGAAGGATGAATACTCCAAAGGAAACAGAAGAGCATCTTAAGCTCCTCATGACCCAAGTCTCCAGGATTCTGCCTAAGACAGATTCGGGTACCAGACTTCCTACACCAAAGCCCCCTTGTGTCACTAGCTGTGAAGACCTGGGTAAACCATTAAACTTCTACCTCTATTATTCAGTACCTCACCTATGGAGTAAGAATGAACATACATGTAAGAATGAGAGTCAACCCATAACAGTGGCCATGATGTTAGCAAAGGGAGTAGCATTGGCTGCTATAACAAGTCAGTTCCTGTGGTGGTTTGAATAGGTCTGACCCCCATAAAGTCATGTGTTTGAAAGTTTGGCCATGGGGAGTGGCACTATTAGGAGGTGTGGCCTTGTTAGAGGAAGTGTGCCATTCTGGAGGTGGGGCTTTGAGGTCTCAAATGCTCAAGAGACACTGAGTGTGAAACATATCCAGTCTCCTCCTGGCTGCCTTCGGATCAAAATGTAGAATTCTTGGCCCCTCCAGCACCATGTGTGCCTACATGCTGCCATGCTTCCCACCATGATGATAATGGACTAAACCTCTGAAACTGTAAGCCAGCTCTAATGAAATGTCTTTATAAGAGCTGCCTTATAAAGTCTCCTCTCAGTAATAGAAACCCTAAGACAGTCCCCAGATCAGCTCCTTGTTACTGTTCAACCATGGTTGTCATGTCCATTTAGATCATAAGAATTCTTTCCTTGAAGTTGGTAGATGAGAAATAACAGGGATCATGGTCTAAAGAGCCAAGGCCAACCAGCTCCACAAAGAGCTCCCACTAGAGGCTCTGAAAGAAGTGAGGACTAAGAGCTTTAGAGGACACAAACACTACTGGTCACCTAAAAGTTTTCAATACATTTAGATACTATTTTTGTAAGTAGGGGAGAAGGAACCATCTGAAATAATACATGTCATCATTCTCAGTGAATACTAGAAAACCTTGCTGACACCGGGTAGAATTCCCCTTTTCTAGAGTCATGGGCTATAAGATGGACACATGTTTTAATCTACTCTGGAGAACAACATGCTTAGTTACACTGTTGCATTTTTACTGGATAGATGCTTCCATGTGGATGAGGACACTGCTCCAACAAGGACAAACCACATCCGAGGTAGGGCAGAACCTGAAGGAAGCATCCTGCAGGTGATCAGCTTTGGGTCCCTGCAGCTTGATCAATTTGATTAACTCCCTGCCTGCTGAAGACACAGGGTCCACATTTACAAAATATGCACCTCAAAAAGGATGACTTTGGAGAGGGCAGCTTCAGTGTTTGCTTCTAGCTCTCAAAGGTCAGCCAATCTATGAAATGCATAGCCCGGGAAATGGCATTGAACAGTGTCTTAGTTTGGGTTTTATTGCTGTGAAGAGACACCATGACCATGACAACTCTTAAAAAGGACATCTATTGGGGCTGGCTTTTGGTTTCAGAAGCTTAGTCCATTGTCACCATGGTGGGAAACATGGCAGCATCCAGGCCAGCATGGTGCCGAAGATGAAGCTGAGCGTTCTATATCTTGATCCACAGGCAGCAGAAGGAGACTGTCCCACTGGGCGTGGCTTGAGGCTCAAAGCCTGCCTCTACTGTGACACAGTTCCTCCAACAAAGCCTCACCCACTCCATCAAGACTACACCTCTTAATAGGCCACTCCCTATGGGCCTTTGGGGGCCAATTACATTCAAACCACCACAAACAATGACAGTGATGGAGGAGGGATTAATGAGGATCATACTGAAGTCAGGAGGGAAATGCAAACGGATTCCAAGTGCATCTGCAACAGTCTCTCTCTCTCTCTCTCTCTCTCTCTCTCTCTCTCTCTCTCACACACACACACACACACACACACACACACACACATACACACACACACACACACACACACACACACACAAAACCTCTGCAGCAACCTGGTCATTGGTGTCAGGATATTACCTAAGCTTAAGCCATCTGTGTCAAATTTACCAGATGAATACATGTTGTTGAGTGGTTTAAATATATATATAGTATATATATATAAATATAATATATAAATATAATATATAATATATAAATATAATATATAATATATATATATATTGCAATTGGAAGATAGCTGACGCTTAGCTAATTTTGCCCCCAAAATTTAACTATCAACTGAAGATGCCTTAAAGAACCCACAGGTTAAAAGACAACTAAATAAGGATTCTATCTTTCAAAGGCTTAGTGAAAGTGGATTTCTTTAAAATAGGCATCTCAGCAACTTTGTCCTCAACATCCTGGCTTATTAGTCTAGTCTGTGTGGCAGTGTGCTGTGCTGAATATTTTGTTTGTTCAAAGAATGTTCTGAACTTCTCTGTTCGTTCTTTGTGATATTACTGAATGTAGTATAGTAGTCTTAGAAACCATCCTGTCAATCCACAAACACCAGCTGTACAAACAGTAGCCGGCAGTTTCCAGCTCCTTGTGTTGAATCAAACCCGGGGAGCAAATAACTCGGCGGAGAACAGATTCCTAAAAAAGGCCAGCATGTTCATGAAACTGTGTCACAAACAATGGTGGCCAGGGAATGGCTGTCATCAAAGTGCTCTATTTGATCTAGCCAAAGTGCCAGCAAATAATCGTCTCATGGGACCTCAGTCCTGGGGCCATCAGGGCTCGAGGCTGGGCTTCTGCAATCACTCATTCAATTTGTTCAATTGTTTGTAGAATTTGAACATGTTTACAGGACTGGGGGAGGAAGGAGAGAACAGAACAAAGGGAAAGAGTGGCCACCACCATGTGGTGGACGTTTTAGAAACTCAGGAATCTGGGCCAGCGTCATGTATCCACTCTCTCTGGAGAACTGAGGGTAAGGGTGGCTCCCTGTCAAACTTTAAGGAGTACAATGCCCAACTTATTTTACAGATGCCAGTTCAGCATGTCCTAGGGCTGAAGCCTTGGGGCAGGGCAGGGAAACTTTCCCTTGGCATCCTTCCTTGTGGCTGGGGTGCTCAGCCGACTTTGCAATGAACATTCTTAGGAACATAGTCAGTGCCTCCAACTCTTGTTCTTGAATGCCATCTCCCTGCTGGGTACTTTTAGGGGGCATCTGAAATGTACTTCAGAGCACATGTCACATGACTCCTGCCCTCCTGTAGACTCCAGAATAGTGAGGGAAATCCATCAGAAAAGGCAATAAGAACCTCACATTGGGCCAGGGATGTAGAAACGTGAGGATCTGAGTGTGAGTCTCCCAGACCCCACGTTAAAGCTACTCAAGGTGGCAAATGCCTGTTCTCCTAATGCTGAGAGGGAAGGAGACAAAGGGAGTGCTAGGCCTTGCTGGTCAGTTTGTGGAGTTGAATGGATGAACTTCAGGTTTGATGCTCCCCTTAGGCTCATAGATTTGATCACCAAGCCATGACACTATCAGGAAGTGTGGCCTTGTTGGAAGAAGTGCGTCACTGCGGGGTGGGCTTTGAGGTTTCAAAAGCCCAAGCCAGGCCTAGTGTCGCTCTTTTCCTGCTGCCTGTGGATCTGATATAGAACTCTCAGCTCCTTCTCCAGCACCATGACTATCTGCCTGGCACCATATGTCCCCGCTCTGGCCTCTCTGGTAAGGATTTCTTGGGTAATTTATACAGCCCCTGCAGTTTTAGGAACGTACCCAGTTAAGTTGGGGTTTTTTTTGGGGGTTTTTTTGTTTGTTTGTTTTTGTTTTTTTTAAAACAGGCAAGTTCAAATGATGTGGTAATGTGAATTCTTTTTTGTTCCTCCTCCCTGCCCCTCAACCCATTTTTTGAAAAAAAAAAAAAAAATGTTGTATGACTTCATCACTCTGGTTTTCTAGTTGCTAGATCAGTTTGATAAGATCAGAAGGAAAATTATAATCGTTTGAGAAGCAAGGGATGAGGAACTCGGTTGCAGCCTTTGTTGAGAACTGCCCATGCATGGTTTAGACAAGCATGTGGATTTGCTACGTTTAAACACTTTGAGCTACCTTAATGCAAGAATTTTTTTCTACCAAAAGTAGTTAAACAGGAATGGACTTTTCCTGAACTTTCGCCTTCCCCCTTGGGCTGATTAGCCAACTGTGTCAGATTGTGAATTTAGATTCACACCAACAAGATGAGACTTACTCACATTCTATGTCAGGGATAAAACATGGAGTCCATCTTGATCCTATGTGCTTGCTAGCCCCATTTGAGTTTAGGTGCAGCCTTTTCCAGAAAGAACTGCCTTTCCCAGATGCTTTCATTTTGCCTATGTATTCTGTGTGCAGCACCTCGATTGCTCCTTGAATCCGACACCCAAGAAGAGGGATCTAACCAACAAAGCAGCACTTCCAGGGCAATACAGAGAGTGTGTTTTTATAACAGTTGCAGGAGCTGGCTCTGCAGGGAAAGGTACTTTCAGCACAAGCCTGCAGACCTGAGTTCAAATCCTCATGTCTGCAGTTGCAGCATATCTATCATCAGAAGGCAGTAGGAAGCCAGTGTCCATCTAGCCTCGCTGGTGCAATGGTGAAAAGACCATGAATTAAATAGTCAAGGTCTGCTTGACAAATTTAGATTTCTTGGCTAAAAGCTATGTAAGTTGATTTTAGATAGATAGATAGATAGATAGCTATTTGGTCTACTGGTTGGTTTTATGTGTCAACTTGACACAAGCTGGAGTTATCACAGAGAAAGGAGCCCCCCTTGAGGAAATGTCTCCATGAGATCCAGCAGTAAGGCATTTTCTCAATTAGTGATAAAGGGTGGGAGGGTCCCTTGTGGGTGGTACCATCCCTGGGCTGGTAGTCCCGGGTTCTATAAGAAAGCAAGCTGAGCAAGCCAGGGGAAGCAAGCCAGTAAGCAGTATCTCTCCATGGCCTCTGCATCAGCTCCTGCCTCCAAGTTCCTGCCCTGTGTGAGTTCCTGTCCTGACTTCAGGACAGGATGTGGACTTGTAAGCAGAATAAACCCTTTCCTCTCCAACTTGCTTCTTGGTCATGATGTTTTGTACAGGAATACAACCCTGACTAAGATAGGTAGTTATTGTCTGTTTTTCAAAACAAAAGGTCCTCTTGATTTAAAAAAAAAAAAAAAAAGTCAAAATTCTTTTATTTAGCACTTAATGAAAACATTTTGACTTATTTGGAGTTCACCCTGCCAGGTTTCCATTTTACATTGGTCCAGTATTCCTCACTAAGCCCCCTTCCCTCCATTTTGGGATGGCAATATATATTCTGTGCCACTGTATGTTGGAAGTATGCAATCTGCTTTTTTTTTTTTTTTAATTTTTTACAGGGGTTTATAGTTATGAGGTTGCCTCAGAAGAGACTCTGGGTTTTAAAACACTGTGGAGACTGGGAGACTATAGGGACTTTTGAATTTGAACTAGTCATCTTTTTCAGTATGATATGGCCACAAGACTATTGCCAGAGGTGTGGGGGGGGGTGGTGCAGGGAGTGAAATGTGAAAGTTTCAATGAGATGTCCACCGTATTCAGGCACCTGAATACTTGGTCCCCAGTTGGTGGCTGTTTGGGGAGGCTTAGGAGGTGTGGCCTCTCTGGAGAAAGTACATCCTTGGAGATGGCCTTGGAGAACTCAAAGGACACGTGCCATTTTGAGTCTTCCCTCTCTGCCTCCTGTTCTCAGCTCATGGTGTGAGCCCTCAGCTGCTGCCTCAGCTGTCAGCCATCACGGACTATTATCGCTCTGGAACCAGAAGTGTGAAAGAAACCCTTTCTTCTCTAAGTATCCTTGGTCATGGTGTTTTATCACAGCACCAAAAAATGTAACTAAGACAGAAGCTGATACCAGAGAGTGGCCTGTTGCTGTGAAGAACTTGACCATGTCGTTTGAGGAATACAGAAGATTCTGTGACTTTGAACTAAAAAAAAAAAAAAAAAATGAACATTGTAAGCAGAGCTTAGGGGCCATCCTAGTAGGAGTTTAGAAGACAATAGTGCTGAGAGAAATATATAGAGCATGGAGACTGAACTCAAGAGATTCCAGAGGGAACAGAATTAACAACTGGGCTGAAGGGCACTCTTGCGATATTTTGGCAAAGAACGTGGCTGTTTTCTGCCCACCTCCAAAGAACTCGCCTGAAGCTCAAGTAAAATGTAATGGACTAATTTCTTTGGCAGAAGAGATTTCAAGATGACCTAGTATTGACTCTGTCACGTGATCATTCACAATCACCCTTGGGCAAGTCCACAATGGAAAAGAGCAAATGGGGTGGGAAGAAATACAAAATGGACACTTTCGCAAGGAAGAGGACACTGTACACTGAATATTACAACAAGCCCTGTAATTACAGCCTGGAAGCAAGGCTGTAATGGTTACAATCAGATCTGCATTGGAATAAAGGGAAGGGGTGGCCACAGGGCAAGACCCCACTCAGCTGAGCTTCCAGGGATTTTCTGCTGGATCCGCAACTGGCAGCAGAACTGGTTAGTGTCATTCACATGATGCTAGCGTTAAAGTCCTTCAGGATACGTGAGCAATGGGGTAATGGAGCCTTCCTCCACAGGTAGCTGCGGAGGCCAGGCTCATGATCGGGGAGAGTCTGCATGGAAGCCTTGAGAGGCCATTGTGTGAAGCTGAGCTGTGCAAAGGAAGTCCGAATGATGTTGGAGCCTGAGAGGTGTTCATGGTGTCAGAGCTGCGAGGCATTTGCCAGGGAGAGCAGCACAGAATGAGTGATGTGTTTTACCAGCAGTAAGCCCAAAGGGACTGAGCTCTTTGATGCTGGACATGGAGTGACAAGGCTATCTCTTTATCTCTACAACTTACTGCCACCTGTTCCTAAAATCCAAGAGCTATTGGCAGGCTTTCCCACTTAAGAGTTGGATGTTTTAGTGACAATGTAGGGGTAACTGGGACTTGGACACACCATGGGTAAGGATACAATAAAGCTGCCAGTATGGAAAAGTCGTCCAGTTCAAGGTTAAATGCAAAGTGACCGAATGACCCAGAAAGTCTGCTCCTAGGTCCCATCTGTGCTGCCATAGCACCTTATCTTACCCACCCCCTTTAATTTGCAGATGGGGATGGGTATTCAGCTCTGATAGCTGTCATCCACCATTGGGAGCCTCTTCTCCCAGGGGCTTCCTCCTGAATCATCCCAGCCCGGGGAAGCAGAGGGGCAAGTGGGTGTGTTTTGGAGGAGAGAGTACAAGCAAACTTTTGGTGCTTGAAAACAACTCACTCTTGAGGTAACTAATCAAGTCACACTAAAGGCGACCACTCAGGTGGTCCTTTCAGGGACAACCAATCCTAGAAGAAAGCCATTAGCCTCTCTTAATGTCCTAATGACTTCCTTAAGAACCTACTCATCACTGTCACCAGAATAGCAGTCAAATTTTGAGATAATGGCGCTTACTAAGAGCTGAGAAATACCTGTTCACACCAAAACTCCTCACGAATATTCACAGCAGCATTGATCCTAAAATCTAAAATGTGGAAACAGTGTAAATGTCCATCAGCAGACAAATGGGTAAGCAAGCTGTGGGACTATCCACATAAGAAAATATTATCCACTCCAAAAAAATAGTAAAACCACTATGTTTCCATCAGTCTTTCAGAATAAATGCATTCATACCGCAAAGATCAGAGACTCCTGTGGTACTTAAAGTATTTTCTATGTACAGAATTTGGTTCATACAGAATTACCCTCAGTTCCTGTATTAGATGAAGAAGACTGAAAGGGAGGATGGTGGAGAGGCCTGTTGGGAGCTTCTGACAACATCTGAAATCCTATGACCCAAGCCCAATCATTTAGTTCACAAGGACAGGCCGGGGTTCAGTCACCTGCACAACAGTGCAAATGGGAAAATACGCTTACCCTGTTGATGCACGTTGAGGAGCACGAGAGACCGTCTTCATCATCTGGTCACGTGACTATTAGCATACCACAGAGAGGCTGAAAGATGAGGAAGTGTGCCAGCTTAGATATGGAGAAACCAAAGACAGACAGAGGAAACACTTTAGCTTTCGAAAAGAAATACGTGGGAAACAGGGCACCTCAAATGTGTGGGTAAACTCCATCCTGCCATGCTGGGTGGTCTACAGGTTCACTTGAAGATGCAGTTACACATTTATAGAAATCTAAGGACAGTGTAAGTGAGAGAGCCAAGCTCTTAATGAGGATCAGCCCGGGTCACACCCCACACCGGCAGATGGAGGAGAGACTAGGATTAAGCCCGAGCTTACCTGGCATGCTTACTTTACAGCATTGTTATTAAAAGAGCAAATAGCATGGAAGAAGTGGGCAGACAACAGAAGGGACAGGGGGGAGCAGAGCTGCATTTGTCCCACGAGCTTGCCCCATTCCTGAGCTTGAAGGAGCATCCTAAAGACATCCATCAGACAGTGCTACCCTCAGACAGTGATGAGTTCAATCAGCACTACCTCCAAAAGATACCCTCAATGTGTTCCATTTTCGGTCTCTTCTGCTCTCTTCCCGGACCATTCCCCAGTGTCTCTCCTGCAGTGTAGCAAGAAACCCCAGGGAGCTACACAAGGGCCTGTGCCATGGCAGCACAGGCCGGCCTAGAAGGCAGGATGGGGGTGGGAAGTGGGAGAAGCCAGTTCCTTTTCATAATGTTGTGCCCTAGAGGGGTGGTTCTCAACCTGTGGGTTTTAACCGTTAGGGGATTTGGATGACCCTTTCACAGAGGTTGCCCAACAGCATCAGAAAACACAGATGTTTACATTATGATGTACAACAGCAGCAAAGTTACCGTTATGAAGTAGCAATAAAAGTAATTTTATGGTTGGGGTCACCACAACATGAGGAACTCTGTTAAAGATCACAGCGTCAGGGAGATTGCAACCCTCTGCCCTAGAGGAAGCTGTGGGAATACAAGAGGGCTTTAGTTTCTTCAGGGGCGCAAGAAGACACACTCCTGACCCAGTTGTCAACACAGCCTCAGTGAGCACTGATCTGGACGGCAAGAGCTAAGGTGACCCCTGTCTTATATCTGTTCCCTAAACAGAACATAGCACAGTAAACCCCGAATGACAGACCACAAGGGCCCTATTGTGTGCTTACGTGAGACCCCCTACCCCAGGGTGCCTTGAGGTAATTTGGGAAGTTCTGAGGGGCAAAGTCGGCAAATGAAGTCAAAAGACAACTCCATCTGTCTTCCTGTAGTATGTACTGGGTTGGGAACCCGGACTATCATTAGGTTTCTAAATATAACAACTTATGAACACTGTGGGTGAGAGAGTAATGGGAGATTTTTCATGTTCTTCTGCAGGGATTCTGCAGCTTGTGATTTTGTCTGAAAGGAACAGATACCACTTTGATGACAAGAAATCTGTATTTTCTCATCTTGAAACTTTATTTAGACTGTCTCTGTCTCTCTGTCTCTCTATGTCTGTATCTGTCTGTCTCTCTGTGTCTCCCTCTCTGTCTCTGTGTGTGTCTCCTCTGTCTCTCTGTGTCTTTCTGTCTCTTTCTCTGTGTCTCTGTCTCTCTAACTCTCTGCTTGTGTCTCTGCTTGTGTCTCTGTCTCTGTCTCTCTCTCTGTCTCTCTCTCTCTCTCATGTGTGTGTATGTGTGTGTCTCCTCTGTCCCTCTATGTCTGTGTCTGTCTGTCTCTCTGTGTCTTTCTCTCTGTGTGTGTATCTCTGTCCCTCTAACTGTCTGTGTCTCTGTCTCTCTATGTATGTCTCTGTCTCTTTGTTTCTGTATGTGTGTCCTCTGTCTCTCTGTCTCTCTGTCTCTGTATCTGTGTCTCTGTCTCCGTGTGTGTGTGTCTCTGTCTCTATCTCTCTCTGTCTGTCTCTGCCTCTGTCTCTCTCTCTCTCTCTCCCTCTCTCCCCTTCCCACACCCCAGTGGCAGCATCATCAACTCTGAAGACACCCTTGTACCTCTCCTCCCCTCTCAGTCACATCTCCATCATTACAGAGCAAGACCTGCTAATGTTGTTCTAGTTGATTATCTACCAGCCTGACACCGGCTAGAATTATCTGGGAAGAAGGAAACTCAACTGAGAAAATGCCTGCATCCAATTGCCCTGTAGGGGGATTTGTGAGTTGTTTTCTTGACTGATGATTAACATGGTAGGGCCCAGCCTATTGTGGGCAGAGCCACCCCTGGGCAGGTGGCCCTGGGATCTATAAGAAAGCAAGCTGAGCAAGCCATGAGCACTCTAGTAAGCAGCATTCCTCCATGGCCTCTGCATCAGCTCCTGCCTACAGGTTCCGGCCCTTGTTTGTGTTCCTGTCTTGACTTCCTTCAGTGCTGGACTGTCACAAGGAAGTGTGAGCCAAATACCCCCCCCCACACACACACACACAAGTTGCTCTGATTGCTGTTTGTCAAGGCGGCAGGAAGCTGGCTAGGACACAGCCCTTCAAGTCTATCTCATGGGTTCTCATCACTCCAACCTTGCTCGGCCCCTGAGCCAGGGTTCGTGAGTCTTGCCCCATCAGGCCTGCCACTCTTCCAACCAGACATCCTGAAACCCATCCCAGCACAGACCCTGCCAAGTTACCCCAGATCTCACCTCTGTGGATTCCCATTGTCTCTCCGCACACTTTCAATCTTTTCTTCAGGGTCCCTAGCCTCAGATGGTTCCTTAATGTAGCACTTGAGGCATTGCGGCAGAAGCCTGTGGATGGGTTAGTCTACCTGTCTGCACCCGTGAGCCCCTAGGGACAAAGCCATGTCTCCTGCAAAACTGTGCCCAGACTCTTACACTAAGGCAATACCAGTAGCCCTTTATGGTTGAGTGAATGAATGAATGAATGAATCAGAGTGGTTACCAGATCAGACTTTCTAGTTGACTCTCTGCTGAGGAAACATTCCGGAATATTCTGGCCCCACCCCTGCACCAGCCCCAGCCACCAGATCTTATCTAGAGTTGGTCTCTGTTGTCAGGTCTGCCTTTCAGCATGATGTGAGCGTCAGGGACCCACTGGTAAATCATTTGCAGCAGTCAAGGGGCTTTTTGGAGAATGAGTCACTTGGTCACTGCGCACAAAGGCTGGTGACCCGCAGAGAGCTTGTCTACAGACACCTTTGTGGGCAGCCATTTGATTTCCTGAGCATGAGAAGGACTTTATTTCAGATTCCAAACTTTATTGCAACTTCTGAGTGACTGCCCTGGCCCCACTCGTGACCCCGCCGTACTTACGGTGATTCATCTCCTCAGGAAACCGTGCATCCCCTGGGTCTGCCTGATGATGCTGGGCAAGGAATGCTGGGCATGGTGAGAAGAAAAACCCCTTTCTCGTTTTCAGTCTCCCGAGCGGCCGCAAAAAATATTTCCTGTGTTCCAGGACTCCGCAGCCGCACACAGTCTAACGTCCCCGCAGCCAACCCAACAGCGTAGATGAAATAGCTAAACTCATTGCCTCCCGGGAAGCCGAGCGCTGAGTTCCCTGGGGCTCCCAAACCGCTGTGCTAGGAAGCTTTTTTGTGTTCTTGAACCAGCACAGCTCAGCCCTCCCAAATTATGAAAGATCAACAGCATGGTGCCCTTTCAAGCCGAGAACCTCAGAAAAAGTTAAGCACGCTGTGATTATTTCAATGTTTTAATTGAAAAAATACTACACATCATATGCACAGAGTGTACTGAGCTGTCTCAAAAGCATACAGATACCAAATCCTCAGACTAGTTGCCCAAATTTGCCAGATCTCAAGTCAAACTGTGAAATTAAATAGGACAGGCCTCCTGTACCTCCCTGCACCCCTTCTGTCTTTCTTCCCTGGGCTTCTCTGCTCTTCTCAGGACAGACACACTGACTTGCTTGTTCTTTCTTTAGATTTGTTTCTTGTCTCTCTCCTAATTAAAATGTCAGGTGCCTGACTGGAGATGCTTTTTGGTTTTTTGTGTTTTTTTTCCAATCTTCACAACTATAGCAGAGTTCACACCCTAAATAAATACTTCCACCAGTGCGTTCAGACAGTGATTTGGAAGACTGCTCCGGGAATGTTCAAGTCGAAGAGATGGCTCAGTGGTTAAGAGTACTTTCAGCTCTTCCGAAGGACCAGGGTTCTATTCCCAGCACACACAGGGTGGCTCAGTGCCACGCCAGTTTCTGGGTGATTCAATGCATTCATTCTTCTGGCCTCTGTGGGTACCAGGTATGCACATGATGCACAGACATACATAGATATAAACACCCGTACACAGAAAATAAAATAAGTTTTAAAGTAAAATTCTGAGAATGTCAGGGGAAGACTGTGGGGTTTTTTTCCTCTCTTTTTCCTCACATAGCACTTTTATTGATTCTCTGAGAGTTTCACGTCATGCACCTCAAATCACAACCCCTTTCCAGTCTCTCAGTGGCCTCCTGTCCCTTAAATGGAATCGAGTCCTTCCCCTCCCACACCCCGACCAAAGCCATCAGTTGTGGAGAGCTACACTTCAGCATCTCCGTCACACTTTATAAGAATTCTCTTCGGCTGGGCAGTGGTGGCGCACACCTTTAATCCCAGCACTTGGGAAGCAGAGGCAGGTGGATTTCTGAGTTCCAGGCCAGCCTGGTCTACAGAGTAAGTTCCAGGACAGCCAGGGCTACACAGAGAAACCCTGTCTCGGAAAACGGGGGTGGGGGGGGGGGATTCTCTTCGGTGGCTTCCTGTCTAGGCTGTTACTTTAGGGAGGGGGGAGTGGGTTGGGAGGTAGGGGTTGTCACAAAAGCCAGGAAGATTATTATGCTCTTAATCTCTAAGTAGAAAATGGTATGTGTTGAGAAAGTTGTCAAAAAATAAAAAAAGAACCTTTACGTACTGCTGACTGGAGTGACATAGGATGCAGTTGCTGTAGAAAACAGTGTCAATCCTTCAGAAAGATGAACAGAGTCGCAAGTGACCTGAGGACCCGTAACTGCTCAAGAGACCTAAAAGCCATTGTGAGCTGTGCTCACAGCAGAGTTAGGGCAGCCCAGTGAGAGGCAGTCCACATCCATCTGGGTGAATACAGACCTCACAATGAAACACAAGACATGAAACATTGTTTAGTCTTAAAGGGAAAGGCCGTTGTTACACATTCTGCCAGATGGGTGCAATTAGCCAGACACAGAAGGATAGATACTTTGTGACTCCATTTATACAGTGCACCTGGACTGGTCAAATTTATAGAGACAGAGGGGAGAGTGGTGGCTGCCACAAGCAGAAAATGGAAGTGTCTAGTCAATAAGCACCGTGGTCCAGCTGAGGGGAAGAAAAGAATCTGGACTGATAACAGTGGAGCCCGCTCCCATCAACATAAATATGCAAAACTTGGTACCATCGAACTTTGCATTTCAAATAGTTAAGATGGTGAATGTATGTTTATGCTTATTTTTCCATAATGAAAATCTAAAATGCTTACGAAACACAGTAAGTGACATTCCATCAGAACAAAAAATGTACCAGCAATGTTTTTGTCCCAATGAATTCCCAGAAACCTTCCTTAAACCTCTGAGAGCATAGATTCCATAGCCACCAGCTTGGCTTTATCTTGTCGCTGGTGTGAGCAGGAGCTCTTCTGCTGGCAGAAGGAAGCAGAGAAAGGAAAGCCCTTGCTCTTTTGTGCTGGGTATGCGCCACTCATTCAGTGTGAGCTGGTGGTATCATCCTGTCTTCTCACAGTAATCCTAGGTGTGCAAAAGAATCTAAGGCCCATGGAGAGGTTAAATAGCCCACATGGGGCTGTCACCTTTGTACTGGGTGTTTCCCAGGAACTGGGAACTTTACAGGACTCGGGGAACCGAGCAGTAAGTAAAGAAATGGGTTGGCTATCTTACAGAGAAGGCAGGCGGTAAGTAAGTACCCAGAGTAACACATGGTTGGAGGGAGCAGGTGTCATAAAGTGGTCAAACAGCTATGAGAGGCTGGGACACTGAAAGTCTGGGGTGTCCAGAGAAGAAGCTGGGGAATTGGGATGGAAGCAAGGGTAAGAAAGATCCTGCAATGCATTATGAGCCAACCTAAGTACCTGGCTTGATTCTAAAGGCAGCAGAATCCATGGAAGGTTTTTGACTAGGGAGTGAGTGAGTTGGGAACCCTGCTCTGGGTGCCCAGGAGAATGGGTTAAAGAGGATCGAGTGTGTGAAGGATTCTCACCAGACCCAGCCAACTCTGCACGGGTCTCCAGGACTCTTCATATGCTTTTCATCAAAAAGCCACGACTAGGCTTACTTCTCCCCCAGCCTCTATGACCAATACCTGTTTATGCGTAACTCTCAACAAATGTTCCATGAATCCCAGAGACCATTCACAGCCTGCCTGAATGTTGAGCTTCCTTAAATAGTAAACCAGGATCATCTAAGATGCTGGACAGTGATGTGGACAGAGAAGTTGAAATGAAGTCTATGGAATTTGTGAGGTGGTTGCAGTTGCCACCTGATTGCATGTCACAGCTTTAGTTGGGGAGTGTCGAGGCTGCTGTAACTTGATTTGGGAATTTAGACACAGCCAGTCTGATTTGCATTTTACAAATTCTAACAGATCCTCACATGCCTGCTCAGATTTATCACTTGTTTTTCCCCTTCAGCATTCCTTAAAGAATTCAGGTCTACAAGGCTGTGTTAAAATTCAGCCATTATCAGCAGTGAGATCTTCATTGCAGGCGAACACAATTTGCTCTCTGTTAAGTAGTTCAGGGCTACGAATAGAGACTCTGGTGTTGAGTTTTGTAACTGACACACCATGCTTATGTGTCTCCACCCACTTACAGACCAGTCAAACCACTAGATCACAGTCACTCAGAATGAAGTCATCTTAGAGATCATTCCCTTGCCTCAAGACAGAGAAACTATGACCCCAGAAGAGGCAGATAGACTCAAGCTACTGGGAGAGCCAGCAACTAGAAAAGTATTTATTCTGCACCTACTGTGTAGGTGGAGCATCTGAACTCAAATAATAGTGGAATATATCCTCACCAAAAAGACAAGGTTATCTCAGGTTCTCCATCCAGCCTTGGTTTGCATTTGGCTTGTTTTATGCTACGAATCCCTTGTTTATTGGTTAATTCTGTCTCTGAGTCATTTTTGCAACCATTACTTTGATCAATTCTTATCAAGCCAGAAGATGAATATCATCTATCCTGCAATGGGGAGAGACCAAGGTGGCAGAGCCTGTGAAGTAAGGAACAGGGATTAGAATCTGTACCAGCTGGCCAACTTCCAGTACCAGGATTGGGTTAGGTCTTGTTGGTCTAAAGGGACCCATGAGAATTCCCAAACAACCCATGCTGTTGCCAAGATTGTAGGCTACTCTTCATAAACTGACAGCAAGACACCGTTGCTGAAGACTTTACACAACTCACTGATATCAAGTTGGTACCTACATAGAACCTTTGCGGCTACATTCCAGTGTCTTTGGTGCAGGAAGGTACTCTGCATGCTCTCAAAAGAGACACATAAACACCAAGCAAAATCTTTATCTACACTGGTGTACTGCATGAAAGACATGCTAGCGTAACGGCACAAAGCTTGTGGGTGTAACCAACCAACAACTGATTTGACTTAAGGCCCACTCCACCAGATGGAACCCATGCCCAACACTGATTGGAGTCAAGAATCTGAGACTAGATAGCCTAGAAACCTATGTTAGAACCAGACAATAATTCTCTAAAAACAGGGAAAATGTAGTGATGAAATGACTCCTAATGGCTTTCTAATATATGAATATATAGAAATATAGAAATATATGAATATATTTCTAATATATTCATAGATCAGTGCCTTGCTCAGCCATCATCGGCGAGGCTTGTTCTCGTAGCAGAAGAAAACAAATATAGAGACCCAGAGCCAGACATTACACATTCTGACAGAAACTTTTGGAACCTTGAGCCTTAAATGTGATGTCACCATCAAATCCTCCCCTCAGAGGTCAGGGATCCCATCAGAGGAAGAGGCAGGAAGAGCCTGAAGGGGGTAAAGGACACCAAGAAAACCAGGCCCTCTAAAACAACCTGAGCAAAACTTGTATGAACTCACAGAGGCTGAGGCAGCATGCACAGGGCCTGCATGGGTCTGCCCCAGGTCCTCTGTGTAGGTATAATGATTTCCAGTTTGATGTTTTTATGGGACTCCTGAGGAAGCAAATGGTGGGTCTCTGATTTGTGTGACTTCTCTTGGGCTCGTTTCCTTCTGTTGGTTTGTCTTGCTCAACTTCTATGTGATAGTTTTTGTTTTATTTTATTTTGTTATTTTGTTTTTAAGAATGAATGGTCAAAAGGTTAACAACTGAATTCTCACTGACACCTGCTGGGAGAGGGAAACTCAGCTTTCTACAGTAGTGACATTGGAAATATCAACCACTCCAGGACAGGCCTCCTGTTCAGAAGAAGCTGACCAACACATAATAAGGTCCCACAAGATTATTTTTATTTTGTTTTCATTTTTGGTTTTTGTTTATTTGTTTTTGGGGAGGTTGTATATGCATATATGTGTATGTGCTTTTATTTGGTTATAGTTTGGTGGGGGGAGGGTTGTTGTCTTG
>JADRCH010000062.1:6808226-6810726 GCA_019843965.1 Rhynchomys soricoides
TGATTTTGGAGAGTTTTGTGGTTATATTGGATTTTTTTTTTTTTTTGAGAAAGAACTTAGAGTTGGGTGGGAAGGGAGTGGGAAGGGAGTGGGAAGGGAGTGGGAAGGGGGTGGGAAGGGAGTGGGAAGGGGGTGGGAAGGGGGTGGGAAGGGGGTGGGAAGGGTACAGAGGGACTTGGAGGAGGGGAAGAACACGGTCGAATTACACCTGAATTGTAAAATTGTTTTAAACAATGAAAATAATAATAATAATAATAAATAACAACAATAAAAGAATTTGTACGTTGTCTTAGTGAGGGTTTCCATTCCTCCACAAACATCATGACCAAGAAGCAAGTGGGGGAGGAAAGGGTTTATTCAGCTTACACTTCCACATTGCTGTTCATCATCAAAGGAAGTCAGGACTGGAACTCAAGCAGGTCAGGAAGCAGGAGCTGATGCAGAGGCCATGGAGGGGTGTTACTTACTGGCTTGCTCAGCTTGCTCTCTTATAGAACCCAGGACTACCAGCCCAGGGATGGCACCACCTACAAGGGGCCCTCCCCCCTAATCACTAATTGAGAAAATGCCTTACAGCTGGATCTCATGGAGGCATTTTCTCACCTGCAGCTCCTTTCTCTGTGATAACTCCAGCTTGTGTCAAGTTGACACATAAAGCCAGCCAGTACATACCTGATGGCCAATAATCTTCATTCTAATCCTTTCTCTGTGGCCAGGAGCCCCTTATACTCTCAGATTGCCCGTTCTAAACCTTAGATCTTGCCTGCTTACCAATTGGTAAGTGCCTGCACATTCTTAATTGAATGGGTCAACAGGATTCCCAAGTCTCTTGAAACTTCTTCAGGACAAGAAGTTAGGGGCCCTTTTTCCTTCACATGATTGCCATTAGAGAATGGAGACATGAACTGGACTGTGGGACTTGTCTGGATCCCGAGAGCTGTCCCTAGGAGTGGCTTCACAGGCTCTGTGTTGTACCGAGACTCAGATGCAGCAACTCTCCAGTCATCCCATTACGAGATGGGTTCCATTGTTCTCTTTGTTTCATAAATCGAGGAAACCGAGACCCAAAAAGATTACTTTTCTGTGCGTGCAGCCAATATTGACAGGTTCAACGGAGCTCAATCCACACTTCCTAGAGATGCTTATTCACTTCAAGAAATGCCTGTTGGTGGAACGGTTGAAGTTATCCCCGGCCCTCTCGAGTCAGCCTGTGTTTCTGGAGCTGTGAGGTAAGGCAGTGCTTAGCCAGGTGTGTCAACCAAGTACCAACTGAGGAAGGCAGCCTCTCCTTAGGTTCCTTTGAAAAGGAGGCCAGCTACAGCCAGCCTTAGGACCCCAGGGCTCCAGGAAGATGGCGCCTGTGGTTAACTCCAGAGCCATGGTGCCTGTTCCCACCTCTCAGTCCTTTGATTCCTAATGACTTTAGCTAATTCTTTTGTGCCATCTCCCCCCCCCTCCCCAGCCCCCTGCCCCAGGGGTTTATGTCACCCTAGGTGAACAGAGTCTCTTTTCAAGGACCCTAAAGAAACTAGATTTTGTAATGGGCCCCACAAATTAGAGGGCTGGAGAGGCCTTTTATTTGAGGATAATCACCGTTCATTTTGTTTAACAACTTATTTCAAGATAATTAGAGCCCCACTTTCTTCATTCCGAGCCACCTCCTCTGTTTTCTCTTGTCCTTGACTGAGAACCCTGGAGCTGACTCGCATGGTAATTTACAGAAGATCCCAGGACACCCAGAAGTGCCTACCGGCTCACTATCCTTTACCAAGAACTTCCAGGATACCTGGCACTCGTAAGAGCTTTAGAACCCAGCACCAGTGGTCCAGAGAAGAGACACAATCAATCCTTTATTCTCCTGATAGCCTTAAGAAGCCAGATGTTTCCACACCTTTAACGCGCACAGCTTCCCATACCGGAAACACAACAGGAGAAAGTAAAGACTTTCAGTCCAGGAAACACTAAGAGTGAGTGGCTATTTCTGGAATTGATAGTAATGAGAACAGCAAGATGACCCAGAGAGCGATATTTTTTGGTCAGATCTGATTTACCCAAGTGTTAAGTTTGCTGCATAGAGGCTTCCCCGACAGAAAGTAGATCTGTGGGCTTTGTCAATCCTGTAAATAAATATTTAGGAGCTGGGATTCTTCTTGTTGAATGAATTTGTTCCTACGGGGTATGGTACAGTCAGGAAGCCAGATCCCCCTGGAGAATGAAACTCCTAGTTTCATGTTTGTTGTTTTGTGTGAAATGAACTACTAACAATACAATCGTGGTACCCTATCTCTCTCAGCACCCCCATTATTCCAACTATCTAATGATTATCTTGTTTGGGTGAACTCACATTTTACCTCTGTGCGGTTAGGGCCGGGTCAAGAAGGAACTGACCCATGAAGAAGATGACTTAGGAACGAGAGTGAATTTACAGAATCCAGATGGTGAGAAAGGTCTTTGTTTCCCTCTCTAATATCAATCGCATCCTTCTCAGGGTCTATGAATG
>JADRCH010000062.1:6815726-6862122 GCA_019843965.1 Rhynchomys soricoides
GCCCTGTTCTGGAGACATCTGTTTTTCCTCCTCCTCTTTCTCGTCAGAATCTTAAGCTGAAGTATAAAGGTTCAATTGTCAAACAGTCTGAAGGACGCCAGCTCTACCTAGCTTTTCACCATTAAGAAGCAAATCAGTTTATAAAGACTTAACAAGCCTGGGGATACTTTCTCATTTCTCCTGCACTGAGCAACGAATATTGGCTTTGGACTCTCCAGGAATCCAATAGCCCTAGGCTCAAAGCTGAAGATAGTTTGAAATCCTTACAGTGTATTTGGTAAGTCCTCATAGACAGAGAAGTATGGATTGAGATGATAGGGATATATGATTATCTCAATAAACCTGTAATCAGCTTGAGAGAGAGAGAGAGAGAGAGAGAGAGAGAGAGAGAGAGAGAGAACATGCCAAATGAGAATAACCCTCAGGGACAGCTTAGCCCCTTTGGGCTCTCCCAAGCTCAGTAGCAGGTTACAAGAGATAAAAATTCAAGTCAAATGAATGGGAATAAGTAAATAGAGCTGAATGTGGTGTCGCACAACATTAATCTCAGCACTTGGGAAGCAGAGGTAGGTGGGTCTCTGAGTTCGAGGCCAGCGTGATCTACAGAGCAAGTTTTAGGACAGCCAGGGCTACATGCACAAAAATAACTGGATAGATAGATAGATAGATAGATAGATAGATAGATATAGATAGATAGACAGACAGACAGACAGACGACAGATATATAGATGATGGAGTGATACAAGCCTATCTTCCCCTGGTCTTCCTGCCTCCTGCCAAGTATAACATACACCTTGGAACAGGCAAATGAAATGAGGGTGCTGGATAATCTTGGGATTGACTGGGACATGATACCCAAATATTTGGTCAGGAACCATCCTGTATATGTCTAAGAGGCTGTTTAGGGATTTGGATTAACACTTAAAATTGTGAACTTCGAGTAAAGCTGATCTCTCTCTTTGCTATTGAAGAGTCTCATCCAATCAGTCGAAAGCTTTGAGAGGCTCAGGTCTCTGAGTACCCAGGTCACCTTACTGAGGAAACCCTTTCTGCCTCTCTGGTGGCCACAGCAGGGAATGGTGAGAGGTCCATCAGCTCCTGAGAAAGCAAAGTTAAAACTGGACGGTGGTGCTCAACAGCTGAACTAGAGCTCAGATGGGAGATGTGCACACTAAAACAGAACAGCCATCTGCTAAAACATGCTTTCAGTGGGACTTGCAACCTCTTAGCACTGTATTTAAACTGTTGGGGATATAATTTTTAAAAAGTCACCTGTCATGGCAAGATCCACACACAAAAAAATATCACAACTTAAATGCAGAAGAATGAGCAGCTGCTGCCTGTTCCGAGAGGAACCAGATGTTGATGGGGTAACTGTCATAAAAGTGCCATGATCAAAAACTCTTAAAACATATGAAAAAATTAAAGACATCATTTAAAAAAAGAAACAGAAGTTATGGGAAAGAACCAAACGGGAACTACAGAACGGAAAAATACAATACCAAATAAAAACACACAGAATATTATTAGAATGGCCATGCCAAAAAATGGGTCATTAAACTTGAAAACAGAATAATAAAATTCACCCATCTAAATGGGAAGAAGAAGTAGGACTTTAAACAAGAGAGTGGGGCAGACATAGGGTTTCCTGCCTGGCATCCCAGCACTAGGGATGCTGAGGAAGAATTGCCTGGAGTTCTAGGCAAGCCTGGGCTACATAGTGAGCTCTTGTCTCAAAAACAAACAAAAAAGAAAAAAAGAAAAGAAAGAGCAGGGGGTGGTGGTACACATCTTTAGACCCAGCACTGAAGAGACAGAGTCAGGCAGATCTCTGTGAGTTCAAAGCCAGAGTGATCTACTTAGTGAGTTTCAGGACAGTCAGAGAAACGAAAGATTCCTTTCGTTTGTTGCTGTCTCAAAACAACGAACGAAAGGAAAAAAGTTAGAAAACTAAAAACAGCAAAACCAGAAAGGGTGCCTGGTTTACAGGAATGCATCAAATGCATGACTGCAGAATTCCCATCCAGAGCCTCAGAGGACAGAAGAAAGTGTACAGCATTTAGTAAGTGCTACATCCTTAAACTCAATCAGTGAAGGACTAGACGCCTTCAGTCACACAGGCTGCCTCTGCACTGAACACTGAAGACAGATGTTCGTCAGTATCCACCCCACCCCCAAAAAACCACGGTGTAATAACTGTTAGGGTTTCTGGTGCCCGGAGAGGAAAAGGATTTCACGTGAGCACTAGCCACTGCTGTCTCTCAAAATCAAAATGGGAGCCTGGAGGGGAGGGAGCCAAATGCCACCAGACAGGAGCCAATCACATGTGTGGTTTCTGATAACTAGAGAAACAATTTCAAAAACTACATAAAGGGTGGCTAGTGGCACGGCTCAAGGGCAGAGCACTTGTCTTGCATGCATGAGGTCCTGGGCTCAATGCCAATCACTGCAAATAAAATAAATAAAATGTGAAAAACAATACAAAGAAGAGATGTAAAACGCAGAGCAAATGTATGCAAAGCAAGCCATATAGAGTTAAACATTAGTGCATCAAGAATGACCTCAAAAGCAAATGGCTTAGCCAGAATAATCAATGGACAGGAGCTAGTTAGTAGTGGGTTCAAAACTAAAAGCCACCCATGTTTCTCTGGAAGGAGACTTACAATACATTGATATCGAATGGGAACAAAGAGAGGAAGCTGGTTGCCTTGGCTCCCACCCATGTGGCCTGAGGATTCCAGGTTCTTGGCCTCTTACTCACGAGAGTGAAATAAAGACTCACACAGATTTGCATAGCAACGAGGAAGCTTTATTCAAAGCAAGGCAGTAGAATAGTCAAAAATTAAAAAGGACGTTGCCAAGAGTTCCAATGGTCTGTCTACCTGGATGAAGATACTCAAGAGGCCCCGATTCCTTTACGGAGTCCAAGAGAAGGTGGAGCTTGGTTGCTAGAAATGTGATTTGGGTAGTTCCCTATTTTGATCGACAAGCCTGCTCATTGCACAAGTCCCTCCCCATAATGCATCTGAAATCTCCTGGCAGGGAGTCTCTCAAACTGCAGTAAACAACGGAACTCTGTAAATGGGAAGGGGCTGCCACTGAAGGAACATGTAAAAGAATTTAGTTTTTCCTGTGCTAGTTATATTTCCGAGGAAAAATTTGATTTCTTCTGTAACTTAAAAATTATTAATGCTAAAAGCAGATTTAATTCACTGACTGTGGCTTTGCCCAGTGAGACAGGCTCAGCAATGTCCCTAACAATCCTATGCTCCTGTCTCTGAGCCTGTGAATGTTATCTGATTAGTAAAAATATGTTGTAGATTTGCTTACGTTCAGTATGCACTGATGAAGACTGCCCTGATTACCTGGGTGGACTCCAGACATAACTCCTGGGAAGGAGAAGATGGGAGATCTGGGAAACAGTGAAGATCAATGAAGTTTTGGGCTGAGCGTCAGGGGTCAGGAGCCTACAGACACTGAAAGGCAGGGCACAGATTTTTGTCCCGGGATCCTTCCTGCGGGATCACTGTCCGACCGACATCTTGGCTTTAGGCTACATGGAACAGTTTCAGGCTGAAGAATGGGAAGCAGATAAAAGATGCTGTTTAGCATCAATGATCCTGTGATCATTTGCTATGACGACTAGCTGTAGGAAATTGGTACAGTAAACCGCTCACACCCCACGGGTAGTATCTTGCTGTGTAGCCCAGGCTGTCCTCAAACTTGGAAATCTTCCGTCTTAGCATCTCAACTAGCTGGGATTACAAGTGTGCAGCACCAGACAGGACTCAAACACATGTTACTTAACTTTCCTAAGCCGGAGCGTGTTCCTCTAAAGCCCAGCGGTGGTAGTTTGAGAAATGGCTGCTAGAGGCTGATCTGTATGAACACTTGGTCCTCAGTTAGTGGTGCTGTTTGAGGCGGTTGCGGAGCTTTTAAGAGGTGGAGCTTTACTGGAGGAAGTCCGTCACTGGGCGTGGACTTTGAGAGTTTGTAGCCCTGCCCCACTTTCTGCTCACTTTGCTTCCTGTAGGAGATTGGAAAAAGTAATCAGGCCTCCTCCTGCTCCTACACCAAGGCACACCTTCCCTATGGTGACAGACACTGTCCCTCTGGAACTGTAAGCCAGGCCGTCTCTTCCCTAGGTTGTTTCTGATCGTGGTATTTTATCACGGCAACAGAAGAGTAACTGACCAGGGAGTTGATTCCACTGACTTCACAAGCTGCTCTGGGGATTGCTGTGTTCATGATTTTTTGGCCACTTAGCATAGCTGTTTGCTGTGACCTAATATCCCTTGCAAACCTCATGATGAATTAATTGCCCTCATAATGCTATTAGATGATGGGAACTCTGACATGTTATGAATGAACTAATGCCATTATCCAGGTTTCAGGTAGGTTATCACTTAAAAAGGTATCATTATTATAAAGGTGAGTTCATTCAAGTTTGGCTATTTTTCTATCATGAGGTAGCGTGTAGCTCAAAAGCCCTGGCCAACTGCCAGCACCATGCTCTTGGATTACCCAGCCTCCAGAATGGTCAACCAAATAAACCACCACCACCTCCTCACTTCCTCCTCCTCTTCTCATTGTCCTCTCCTTCCTCCTACTTTGTAAGTCATCCTATCTGTGATAGTCTGTGAAATCAGTAGACAATGGATGAATTGTGCAGACAGATATTGAGTGGACTCCACTGTCATCCCACCATTAACCATACCAAGGCTTTTGCGGAAGCAGGTGTGAACTGACAGGCAAGACAATCATGCTCTGGATAGTGGTGCTATCCACCTTCCTATAACCCTTCTGATGATTGGTCCTCAGGGAAAACCGTTATAGCGGGGCCATGGCTGCTGAAGAGAGGCAGGAGTCTCTAGACACTAACACAGAGTTTTCCCTCGGGAAATGTCTCCCTAGACTTGAGTCACCTGCCATACTCATCTGTGATGTGCAGTTCTAGGATGACCAACTTGGTCATAAAGTTTAGCATTGGTTGAATCACCCTTCCATGGCCAAGATGGATTTATTTGTGCTATGTTTGATGGTATTACAAAAGCCTGCTATTGCTCAACTCACTTTCTCGACTTAATATGGTCCAGCATCCCAAGCCAGGGTACGATGCTACCCACAACAGGCAGAGCCAAAGCACAGCATCAACGAGAAGTCCCTCACTTCCTGAGCCCCTCCCCCAGCTCCTTCCTCATCTCAAGTACAAGGCAGGGGAGGGGAGGGAAGGACGCAGACCAAGACTCTAGGAACCTCGGACAGCTCAGGCCATTCCTGTCCCAGAAGCAGTTTTAGATGGGCCCCCTTCACTCCAAGGTCTCTCAGTTTATAAGATAAATTTTACGAAGACCCACTTGCTGAGTAGGTACTTTATTGCTTCATCTTAAGCATAGGAAAGCTACAGCAAAGAGAGATTGGCAACATGTCCAAGGTCATACAACTCTTAAGAGGCGAAGCCTACATTTCTCTGGGTTTCTTAGATAGGTAATCCATGTGCCTACATAGGGACCATACTAAATAATATTGCTTTTCAGAAATACTGGGATCATTTCATTTTATTTGGAAACTTAAAAATTGATTTTAGAGAGCCTGGGTTCAATCGCTATCAACCACATGGCAGCTCACAGCTGTCTGTAACTCCAGTCTCAAGGGATCCAGCACCTTCTTCTGACCTCCAAGGCCACTTCATACATGTGACAGATAGTCAGACATATAAACGAGACACCCCTATACACACAATAATAAAAAAAATTTTTAATATAAATAAATTTCTTCCGGTGGCTGAGATGGCTCAGTGGGTAAGGGCACTTGCTTCCACCACCGATGACCCACTCGAATCCTATCCGAAGAGTCCACATGGTGGAGTAACAGAATGGACACCCACAATTTCTCCAGTCTCCACAAGTGTTTGTGGCATGCACACACACTGTCAATCAATAAAAGTAATAAAAATTTAACTGATAATTTTTTTCAATTTTAAAGAGAGACTAGAGTAGGAATACAACCTTGGGTGTGTTTATCCTACAAGCATGTGTTAAGCACCTACTATGTGTCAGCTGCAACTGTAAACCCTGATGACAGACACAGCAGCGATTAGTTTCCTTAAGCCCAGTGCAGTGTGAACACAGCCCAGGACAGTCTGTCCCTTCTGATCAGAGCTCTGGAGAAAAGTCACCAACTTGGAGACCTAAAAGTGGGTGGAGTTCTAAAGGCCTCCGGGGGTACGGGGGGGAGGGCACTGGAAGAAGCAGAAGAGCCAATCAGGTCTCTCTTCCCTTCATCTGAGAGCCAGTCAGGTCTCTCTTTCCTTCATCTGTGATTTATTTTTCCTCTTAACAACAAAACCAATCTCCCACTTACTGAGTTGATTTTTGAGGGGAGTGGCTCGTATTTCATAAGCTCCCCTGGTGGAGGCCTGAGTGCATTTATAAAAAGTCAGTCCCTGATGAGAAAGAGGACCCTTAACACCCTTGGGTCTAGGTAAGCAATAACCCACCAGATGTTTGTGACCTTCTCTCTTGTGACAGGTCTACAACTTCAGTTCCTCTTCCAAATGAACTTATCCTGTCTGGCACAATGGCCTTCCTGCCCCTTGAAGAATTATTTAGAGACATGGCTGACATTTTGAATCACTGTCTCCTTTGGGTAGTTATATGTGAAAAATTTAACTTCCCAGAACCACAGACACATACCTGCCTTTTAATCTAATGGGATCTTCCTCCATCCTAGTGTGTGTGTGTGTGTTTATGGGGTGTGAACTTTGTGTCTCTCTCCACCTTACTTTACTGAGATATTGTTTCTCACTAAGCCTGGGGCTCACTCTTTTGTCTAGACTGGGTGGCCAGCAAGCATCCATGCCCCTCTGATCTCTGCCCCTCTGCCATGTTGGAATTATAGGAATGGAGCACATTGCTGAACCCAGCTTTTGGTGTGAATTCTGGGGGTTCAAACTCAGACCCTCATGTTCGCAAGGAAAGTACTTATACTGACCCAGCCATCTCTCCAGCTCCTGTCAACTCTATCTGAACAAAAATTACTCACCTAGAAATGAACCCCAACAACTCAAAGACACCCTCTGAGGGCTGCCCTCAATGTGGCTAATGAGTGACATTTAGGAGCTGTGGGAGCAGGAAGAATACAAGGTTATTCCTGTGTCCGTGCCATGCTGGGACAGGAGTGTGTCTTTCTTGGGTCTAGAGGACTTGCCCTGGTGCACACTTTAGAGCCTCCTGAACTGCTGCTTTCCTGCTTGGAGGAGGAGGAAGAGTTCTGGGTCTAGTGGGAAATGTAAGTTCTTGTGTCAGTTAGTGTGTGTTGGGAGGGGGAGAGAGTATGCAATGTGCAGTTGGCAAACGATGACTAATTCTACTGTTGTATACCATATACAGAGAAAGTGTAACTGCGTGAATCTTTATAAATTGACCCTCTCCATGTATAGCTGCTAAGATGAGAGAGTCTTACCACCCAGTGGATTTTCTCCCGCTTCCTATCTACATCACCAAATGCTATGCTCTTCCAGTTCCCACTGACTTCTGGGGTTTTTTTTGTTTGCTTGCCTTGCTTTGCTTTGAGACAGCATTTAACTATGTAACCCCAGCTGGCCTTGAACTCACTCTGTAGACCAGGCTGGTCTTAAGCTCCCAGAGATCCTCCTGCTTCTGCCTCCAGACATCTGACCCCAGACATTTGCCTTGCAAGTATCGTAATATTTTAAACTTTGTGACTGGCTCCAACACCAACTATCAAGCTTCTACTTGTTTATTTAGCTGGCCCTGCCTGCTGTGCCTTCCCCAGATGCCACAAAACCAAGTTGCCATCATTTTAATCCTAGCCACTGTGGTGCCTAAGGATGACCCATCTGTGGTGCTTCTGGTTTGTGCTTATCTAATTCATGAAATGAAATCATGCATGGTGACATGTTTCCCAGCCAATCAGCTTTCATGTGAGGGTTGCCTGTCTGTCTCCTTTGCCCAGTGTGCCTCGTTATAGTCACATGTTGTGGTCTTCACATGGCAAAACTTTGCCCACCACCATGTGCTGTGTAGCTGCATGCTCTGCCTTTCCAGCTCTGCCCCTTCTTTTCTCTCATTTTCTCTCTTCACTGTCTCAGGCAGTCTTGTGGCAGCTGAACCCCACTGTAGACTGGACAGTGTTCTGAAATTCATGTGTTGCAATCCCAGGCTGTCAGTGTGGCTGGGTTTTGGGAATAAGGTCTTCAAGGGGGGTAATTAAGGCTACTGAGTGGGGCTCCAATTCTACCAGACTGGGGTTCACGTACAAGTGTCCTTAAGGGAGAACAAGAGAAGGAAGAAGGCCTGCACAGGCCAGGGAAGAGCATTCTCATCCCAGGGCTGGTACCCAAACTTGGACTTCTGCTCTATGAGTGTTTTGGCATGCCATCTGGAACAACTAAGACACACACTGGATCTGCCTACATCTCAAGCTTTTGTCTAGAACTTTCTCTTGAATTTGACACTTCTCTACCCATCTGCCTCCTGAATGCTTGTCCTCACATCTAAAAGGAACGGTAAGCCTGAGCTTTGTCAGTCGGAGTCCAGGTCCCCCCCCACACACACACACACACCAGCTCTGTTCACAGCTTCATCTCTCTGCCCATGAGCTCCGATGGCCCAGGCAAACCCAACCTGAAGGTACCATTCACCAGACAGGCTGTTGGCTCTACCTTGAACTGTCTCTCTCTTCCAGCCATAAGTGAGGCATTTCCAGATACCACCTTCCATTATGTCTTGCCTGGACACCTTCTGAGCTCCTTGAGCCTGTTTCTGGTGACCTATAATCTGTTTTTGAATTCTAGCA
The DNA here is from genome assembly GCA_019843965.1 of Rhynchomys soricoides. Taxonomy (NCBI): domain Eukaryota; kingdom Metazoa; phylum Chordata; class Mammalia; order Rodentia; family Muridae; genus Rhynchomys; species Rhynchomys soricoides. The sequence continues at coordinate 6,824,547 of JADRCH010000062.1, forward strand.
GACTGTTCCCCCTCCGGCAAATATGATCTTGTCTTGCCAGCTCTTGAAACATTCTGATGGCCCCTGTCTCCTATAGAGTAAAGCCAAGGACCTTGCCCTGATCTCTCTTACCCCTATCACCCCCAGCTTCATTGCTGGCTAACTCCTCTCCATCCACAAGGTACTGTTTGCTGTTCTTTGCACAGGCATGATCAAACCTAGAGGTTTGCATAGGCTGTGGCTTCTGCCCGGAGCTTTCGTCTCTGAGTTACCCACTTAGCTCCCCCATTCTCTGCTCCTGAGTTTGGATCTCTGTCACTTTCTCCTGTAACCCACCTAGACTAGCGCATGGAAGAGTCCAGACTGTCTTCTTTGTCCCCAGCTCCTCTTGGGGACACACCTATTGTCCTTGCCATCTGTAAATTGCACAACTCATTATCCTGTATCAAACTATAGAGCTGTTCACTGTTGCTCAGAGTCTGTAACAGTGCCCGAGCATACAAGATGTCACTTACTTAGGCAACAAATGGAAGAACATACTTAAATATACCATTGAATTAATCAGCCACTTCCTTTAAGTTTCTGTGGTTTTGATCATACCTAGAAATGCCTACTCGGGCCTCAAGCATTGATAACTCAGCCTTATATCCTGTCAGACTACAGCTGTATTTGCTACATTTAGAATTTTAATCTACTTGGAATCCATTTATGGCGTGAAGTTTGTCTTCCAGTCTCTTTTACCTTTTGACCTGTTGAAGCCTACTGTTTATGCTTGTTCTTCTTTGAGACAGAATCTTACACTGTAGCCCAGGTTACCCTTGAACTCACAACCTCCTGCCTTCTTGGCTTCTCAGGTTTGGAATTTAGACATGTGTCAACCAATCTTGAGGTCTTTTTTTTTACCCTTCATTTCTATTCTCCTTAACTCGTTTCCAGGAGTCTTCTTACTTCTGGTGAGCTGACAATTTTCTAACCATGCAGTTCCCAAAGTAGTTTAATTATATTGAAAGCCTACAGCCCTTTATAAAAATGAATTGTAATTTCTAGGCTAGGATCTCTTTATTTTATTTTATTTTTTTCAGAATATGTCTTTTCAGAGATATCCATCTACAGCGTGTTTTTCTGCCATGTCTAGTTGTTTCTCACCCGGGGTTTTAGCTGTTCTTTTTCTCTCTCGGCAGCTCCTCCTTTATGCTCCTTTGTGGGGTTTTGAGGGTTTGGAGTAGAGCTTGCTGCCAACTCTCCTCATTCAAGAGTCGAAGTCTCCTCTGAGTTCGGGGCCACTGCATCCCCTAGGTTTGTCCTCATTGTTGTCTAATGGCCCTTGATGTCAGTTTTCATTTCCATTATTGTCAAGACTTCCTCGTGCTAATGCTTTTTATGGCTCATCAATGTGCTTATTGTTACTTAAACATCACTATTCCAAATGTCTGTTGTTGTAGTCAAAGGATTAGTGCTGTAAATTTTACAAATTTGAAAGGTTTTTTTTTTTCTTTTTCTGGGAGTTTTCTTTATAGAAAGTGGCCATTTTCTGAAAACAGTCAGAAAGTTGGGAAGAATGCACTTTCTCTGTTTATAAGGACAAAGTGTGAGATGGACCCACTCAGTGGAGCTGGACCACGGGGCTACCCACTCTATGCTACCTCTTCATTGATGCTTGAGTCTCCAGGCAGTGAGAGAGAGTGACTAATGATGCCAAAGCATTCTGGCATGGCTTCGAGTTGGAACCAATTCATCTCTACCCAGCATGTCAGAATTCAGGCAATCTGAGTGCTAAACCTCTCCTGTCTGCTGTTTCTTTCCCATACGTGATCCCTGAAGACTCTTTGAAGGTGCACTCACCAGACGTTGCCTAGCAGAGACTGTTGGTGGGCTTTTTCTCACTCAGTTCATCTTTGACTCGATGTCAGGGCTCTTTCTTGCTGCATTAGGCCAAGGCGTGTGCATATTCTCAAGTGACCAGTGTTGGTCTAAAACTTTACCATTTTCTCCATGTCTGGCTATGTTTCCTTTCTGATGGGCATCTCTCTGTCAAGATACATATGGCTTCTATGTCTGCCGTGTTTACCTGTGACTCATGTGACTCATTGGATTCGTTCCTGAGATCTTAGCTTCATGGACGTTCAGAGTGTCACAATAAATTGTCCAAGTTCTGAGAGTGGGTTTTCAGGAATTCTCTAATAAGTAGAGGTCACAGTTTTTGGAAGACAGGAAACTTTGTAGGAAGTGTAATTGACAAGACCTCCCGAAGTCATCTGAGCACACCAGAGGAGGCTCAGAGAACTTGGCTGTGATTCCTTGGCCTGTGTGTACACTGAACTCAGTCTTCACAAGAAACTGGTGGTCAGCCAGCATGGCATCAGGACTCTAGAGACAGGCTGTCCCCATTTAACCCCTTCTTGTTGTCCAGGTCCTTCAGAAAAAAAAAAAAAAAAAAACCTACTGAAAGTCCAGGGCTTCAAATTTTTCCTTTGTGGAATGGCTTAGTGATATTGCCTTGTTGAGGTTGATTATAATAATCTGCCTAACTGAAATGCACTGAATACTTGATGACTGAAACATCACTGTGATGATGACTATAGTTGTCCTTGGTATGCAGGAGGCTTAGCAGTCAGAGGATTTGGAGGGCCACTCTTGACTGTTTGAGCATGGCGTATGTGTGTTTAGTGAGCAGCATCTTCTTTCCTCTGAAGTTTCAATTCCCAGGAGAAAAAAAATGGATGGAAGAGAGGAAGGAAAGGAAGGAGGGAGGGTGGGAGGGAGGGAGGGAAATGTTTCCATTGTTAGGAGACAAAACATGTTCTACCAAACAGAACTAGTTTACCTGGTCATTATGTCAGTGAGGACTAAAGAGCAAATTACAGAGCAGAGCACACAGTAGGGCAGCCTCCATTGTCACCGGGACTGAGTTATGCCCCTGGAGAACTTTTAAGAACCTGTGTGACTTTGTGTTTGCTTCACCTGGGTAGATTTTAATGTCTCCTTCATAATTAAGCACAGGGGATTAGTATCTGTAAATTCAAAGCAAACAAGTGATTCAGGTTGAAGATACACACAAGTAGGTGATAGAAACGCTGTGCTCTGCCCGTCTGTCTCCCTTCCCTGCTCACCCCATCAAGGCAGAATGTCCTTGGCATGTATTAAGTGAATTGGGCACTTAATGAGGTAATTGCAGGCTAAGTATATTCCTCGAGAATCAGAGATAAAAAGTTTCCCAGCATTCTCTTCCTGTGTTCCCTTTTTTCTTTTCTATTTTTTTTATTAAGATCTTATTAGTTTGCAAACCAGCTAATTACAGTTCCTCCAGGCTAAATAACTTTGCAGTTGGCACTGTAATCATGGCTAGGGCTGAGAGGGCAGGTTCTGGCTTTCTCTCTCTCTCTCTCTCTCTCTCTCTCTCTCTCTCTCTCTCTTTCCCCCCCCCCCCCGCCTATTACACACATTGTTTTAGGTAATTAACATCCACTTTGCAGGGGCAGCTCTGACGCCTCGCTGTCTGAACGGTGTCTGGCTGACAGCCTCCGAGACAGCCCTGCTGAACTTCTTGCAAAATCATATGATATTATTATATAATTCGATGCTGATGAAAGCTCAAGAGGGGATTTACACGCATTGCTGTGTGTGAGCTTTTGGATCTACACACGAGTGCACACGCATATCTACATGTATGCACACACACATGTATGTATACACACACATGTATGCATATACACATATGTATGCACGCACATGTATGTGCACAGACACATGTATGCACACACACATACATATGCACATAGTAGCTTTTTGAAATACTGTTTTCTTCCAGGCAGACATGGATTGCTGTCTGGAGCTAAGGTAAGGGCTGGGTGAAAATTCTAGCACTGCTACCCTCAGCTGGGATAATAAAACCCCTGGGTAATTTTTGATCATTTAATGAGTTTCCAACCTTATCTGACCAATAGACCTGAGTTGACCTTTTACCAAACTGACTTTCTCTTCTTGAGCTGATGAAACCTAGGCAGGGATATTCCAGAAGCCTCCACCCCCTCCCCCAGACACACTTTGGGGTTAAATCTAAATCTAAAACTTCCGGCTCTAGCTTCATGGAAATAATGAAGACATCTTGGCTCGTCCTATGTCTTTGTGCTATGTCACTTGCTTCTTTTAACTCACTTTCCCATCTCTCTGTGTCTCTGCTCCATGTCATCCCACCAGACCGCCGCTCTGAACACTGCTCCACATCTATGGCATGGGAAGTGTTTGGTTGCAGACCTTTCCCTAAATCAGTCAACAATCGGGGATTGGTTGAAAGTATCCCTAAAACATCTTGGGATTTGTTGCATCCGGAAGTGGCTGGACCCCACCCCAGCCCCACCCCCGAGAAATCACCTGCCTCACAGTCTCTGCTCATTTAAAAACGTCTTCTGTGACAGGAATGTCATGATATATGGGCAGCACTGTGTGAGCAGAGCCGGTCTCACACTCAGTATTTCTTGTACGTGTGTGACATCCAGAAGCTTTGTCAGTTGATAGTTCAGTATGTCTTCTTCCCTCCTGCACTGGGAGAGGTTGGCAAGCTGATTAATCTGAAGCGACATGGGATGACTCTGTTGTCTTCTCTCCTTCACTTGCTTAAGTTTTATGAGGGAGTTAATTCATATGCCTCTACTGTCCCACAAGTCCCACAAGTGTACATCACATCTTCCCAGGACAGAGTTATGCCACTCTGCTGGCCATGGGCTGGAGCCTGCTGACTCTCCGGGTAGATGGATTGTAGTGACTAAGTGTGGGCAGTAGACAGCAGAGCCTTTCTGGCTCCTTTTGGAAAAACCAAAGGACATCGGGTTACAAACAGAGCAGATTAAAGGACATAGAGGTCTGGACAGGGGCAAAGAGAAGGAGTGGCTGAGGAAAGCAGATTCAGGGGGAACGGGGACCTGCCTAAAGATAGTGCTATTCAACATGTGTGCAGTACAGTCTCACCAGTGCCTTACTTAAACCAGGTAATCTGAGTCCCAGAGGAAGCCTACAAACAACAGTCCAGAAAACAGACCAAGAGCAGAGCAGATAGGACCTTGGCAGAGTCCCATTGTTAATAACTGGCAGAGGCAGGATTTGAACCCAAGTTCTGGTATTTGTTCTCCTTAGACCTTGTACAACCACGACTTCCTTTCCCAGCTTTTTCTTTTGGGTTTACAGGAACTGGAGAGAAGTTTTGGGGTACCGTATAAAAGCTGGATTGATGCCTGTGACCCAGTGGCTGCTCAGAAAGGAATCCAGTTTACATCTCTTCCCTCCAGTCTTCAAAGCTGGGCAGAGCTCAAATGGCAGAGCCCAGGGCCCCCTCTTCTGGCAGGATGTCCCCTCCTTTTTATTTCAGGAGCTGCAAAAGAGCAGCCTGAGAGGCAGAGCTGAGCTAAAAATGTGTGGTGTTTGGCTTGGTGGCGCTGGATCACAAGTGTCTTTTAAGAGTTAAATTATTTGACAGCATTGAGAAGCTGTAGTTTATATATTCTTCTGGCTGTTATTGAAGACCAGCCTTTTCAGTCTGTCCTCCTTTTAAAAAAGAAAGAAGGAATCTCTCTCTCTCTCTCTCTCTCTCTCTCTCTCTCTCTCTATGCTGGACTTTTAAAAAAGCATATCTTTGGTGACATTGAGCAACTGTGTCTTAGCCCTTTTGTGCTACTGTAACAAATTGCCACAGACTGGGAAACTTATAAGAGAAATTTGTCCCCTTGTTTCTTAAGCTATAAATACCCGACACAAGGCTCTAGCCAGTACAGTATCCAGAGAAGGGTGGTTTATTACAGATGGGATTGTCTGCATATTCTCATGTAAGAGAAGGCATGGAAAGCAAAGGGATGCAGAAACTCTGTTCTCCAAAGCTGCGGGAGCAGAAGGGAGGGAACGTCACTCCTCCGTATCCTTTAATGGGTCTCTGACTTACTGAGTAGACAGAGCCCTCCTGAGCTGGTCCCAGAGGCTCACCACAATCAGGCTGTGGTAAACTGCTAAAGGAAGTGTGGCCTGAGGGCTCTGCCCTCAGGATTGGCCAGGTCCTTGGCTGCCTAAATGCTGCTCATGCTCTAACTCAAGAGCTGAGGCCTGAGGAACTTTAAAGAGTCCCCCAGGCTGTAGAGTCAAAAGGTAACACACAGGGTGACCCGGGCAGGCAGGATTTCAGGAGCCAAGAGAAATAGAGCAAAGTGAGCCTGACACTCAGTATTGCCAATTTGCAAGCAGCGAGGGCCAAAGGACTTAGAAGCCAGAGCTCCCGAGTCTTGCGGACATAAAAGCTTTTTAAAATGTAAGTAAAGAGCCACTAAAAGGGGACTCTGTGGATATCCGGCATCTCTAGCTGGAATCCCCAGGAATTACCTGTGCTGGGAGGAAGATCGAGCAGAAACAGGCCTGTTCCACAAAGCCTGAAGCCAGCCCCACAGAAGCCCAGCTCCCACTAGGAGGATGTGCTTCATCCCATCCCATTGGCTTTCCTCTGTAGGGCAGTAACACCACGCAGAGACACTAATGTTTTACCTGTGGCCCTTGGGCACCAGGGCTCACATCACCCAGACTGGGAGGGAGAAGGGCAAAAGAGCAGACAGGAGCAGAGAGCAGAGCCATAGATGTGAGCACATCTGGAATGTGGGGACACTGCTGGTCTTTCAACCCCCCACCTACCCACCCAAGGCTGGGGCTTGCAGAACCTGTGTCTCCTCAAACAGCAGTCTGTCCCAGGGCTCGGTCCCTTCCTGGAGAGTCCATGGTAACTCACTCAATATGTAGAAGTTGCTCACAGTTCCAGCTGGATCCAGCCATGCCACATGAGCAAGTGTTTGTCTCTGCTGTCACAGCCAGCATGGGCTAGAGGGCTTCTCATGCTCCAAGTAGCTGACTGTATGAACCCCTCCCCAACTCACGGTCAGTGACCTCACACAGGTAACTTGCTATCTGCCAGGGGAGGGGTAGTAATACCATGGAACCTGACAACATCATAGATCATGGGTGACTTGAGGATGTTCCCAGTACATTGAACTGTTTTCAAAGTAGAGACGTTAATTTATATTCATATACACACTTAGGTTATACACACATAAACTCACAACCCCATAATACAAACATACATAATGTATACACATACATGCATACATACATATATAGATATATGCATTCATACATTATACACACACACACAATACACATGTGCACACACAGACACACACATGCACACATACTATACACATACACATGTACACACAGACACATTCATGCACACATACTATACACATACACATGTATACACATAGACACACAGACATTCGTGCACATGCTTACACACATGCACACACTTAGACATATGCACACATATGTAGTGTTAATATTTTAAGACAACCCATCACAGGATTGCAACCTGCCTCAGTGGTTTGTGTTTCCTATGAAAGGCACACACACAGCCTTTATATTTTAATATTCCTTGTGCAGCACAGTAGCTGGGCAGCTGCCTGACGTCCATGCTGCTAGAATCTACCTCCCACTGGTAATCTCAAGTTACTACTTACTAATTTCTATGTTCTATCTTGGCCGCTCCTGACCCAGTTGAGCATCCCTCCTGCCCACGCTCTCCCCTGCCCTTTTGCAGGGCAGCTCTGCCTCTCTGTCCTGCACTCTTCTCAGGCATGGTCTCTCCTTCCCCCTCTTCACAGTCCCAAGCCCAGGAAACTGAAAAACCGGCCTCTTTCTCTTTTCCCCAGCTATTGGCTTGCTGCTCTGATGGGTTTCATTAAAATAGTAATACTACACACACACACACACACACACACACACACACAGGGGGGGGGGGGGGGGTAGCGCTTCTGGTCCTGAATGCACTGGTCTCTCCCTAGCTTCCACTGGGCTGAACATCTGTGAGGACAAGAACAGAATCAGGTGCATTAACCTGACTTTAGTCCAGTGAACCCCGTAACTTAGATATTGAGATAGTTTGGTTTTGGGGGCAAAAACTTCCTATACTAAGATTCTTCTATTTCTTCTATAACAAGTCAATTTCCCAGAGAAATGGATCCAGATAAGAAGGGACAGCAAGAGACTGAGGTGCTCTCAGTCACCCCACGACAAGGGGAAGAAGCTGTATGGTCCCAGAGAACGGGCTGAGATTGCCACAGCAGTGTCCAAAGCTGACATCTCAGGGCCAGACGTCTGCCTGGCCCCTTTAGCTGCGTCAATTAAATGCTAATGGCTTAGTGTCTTTCCATGAAGACCAAGGGCCCCAGCAGATCAGTGGTGGTGTGTGCCTGCACACCAGCCCTTGGGAAGCTGAGGTAGGAGAATGTCCAGTTCAGGAGCAGCTGGGGCTACATGGTGAAACTTAGTCCTACACATACATTCATACATACATACATGCATGCATACATACATACATATACACAAACATATATACATACAAACATACATAAGTACAAACATACATATATACACACATACAAACATACATATATACATACAAACATACATACATACAGTTTCAGAACCCAAATTTTGCAGGGTTTCTTTGTGTGTTGCTTGTTTTCGTTTTTTGATGAACTGGCAGGTGTGATGGTGACTGGGAGATGCTGGGTCACTTTTTAATGGACAGTGTGACTCCAGATACTGAAGCCACCTGTTTCCAAGTTCACAGTGACTAAAGCAAGGTGCGATGCCAGCGAATTCAAATGCAAACCCAGGTTCACAGATCAGTAGCTGTGTGACCTTATGGAAGTTACCTCGCCTTTCTGGGCTCTGGTTTTCTTAACCATGGAATGAAGACAAAAATACCTAGCCCACGGGGCTTCTGGAGGACCACGTTTGGAGGGTTCCTGTTATGGAGTTAGTGTGGAATCCAGGGCTTCACCAACTCAGATTGTCCCTGAATCCTCTGGACTTCATTGCTCTTGGAAAATGTATAAAATGTGCCTGAGACTTGAGCCTTTACAGTCTGCTGATGGTTCTACTCCAGGATTTTCATATGCAACCTTTTACTTTATAGGAACCCAGACTATAGGTGCGGCTTGATTAATAAAGCAAGCCCATCTCCTGGGTAAGATGCCAACTACTGTGGAAATAAGAACAAAATACATGTCTGGCCTTAAAGCCACGTAGACAGAGCCTACGTCCTCAGGAGGACATCACCTAACTCAGCGAAGTTTTTATTAAATACACAGAAGTAAAGAACCATTTTGTGAGGAGAAACTGAGGGATGGGGCCAGCAAGAACAGGAGTCAGGCCACCAGAGGAAGGAGGGTCAACAAACTCCAAAGCCAAGGCGTGTCCTCTAATCTGGAGGGGTGGAGCCTCCGGGGGTGGAAGCTTCCTCCTGGAGGAATCACACCCCAGGTGCCCGAAGGAAGCCTGCACAGCTGGGATAAAATCTTGTCATGAACAAGTACCTGCAAACAGTGTATAGCGTATCATTTTTTCCTCTTTTTAAAAAAAGGCACCAAAAGCAACAGAATTCTGCTGTTTTCTTGTGCAGCCCAGGCTGGTCCCATCAGTACCGTTCCTGTGACACAAACTGGCTCTCTACAGGAGAATGAAGGACCCTCTGAAGGCTGCACCATGCCTAGTTGAGTACACTCTGGAGAAGCCCCTTCAGGATTTCTGATAAGAACATGGCTTTGCAGTACAAATAGGCTGCAGCAGATACCTACCACCACCACCCCTTCTGTCACAGTGGGCGTCATCTCCTGTCATTCACCCATGTAGAGCATTTTCATTGAGCAGCCAGGAAACAAATGCTGATCATAAATAACAGCCCAAAGGACCTGCCATTGAAGAGCCTAGTGGGAGAGAGCATTGCTTCAGTGGGACACTTAATTACTGAGTTGTTGGTGTACACAGCTTTGTGTGTTGAGCAGGGAGGAAGAGAGATTTCCATTTCCTTGTGGAAGTTAGGCGGATGCCGAGGAGGAAATGGCCTCCAGGGTGGACCTTTCTTGTTAGTGGAGGAGCTTGTATGTCAGGGAGTGAGGCGTCAGCTCCAGCAAAGTGGAAGAAAGAGGCAGGGTAGGGGAAGAGGGAGCTGGCAGGTGTCCTCAATCCAAGCAGCACCCTGAGTAGTTAGTTGCTCATACCTAGTCAACCTTTCCTTCCTTGAGTCCCTGGCAGCTGTTAATCTTTTTGTCTATTGTTTTGATTTTTAGAATGTACATTGATGCCCATAAATGCATAGCTACCTTCCACATTGGCGGCTTCTTCTCCTCCTCCTCCTCCTCCTCCTCCTCTTCCTCCTTCTTCTTCTTCATCTTCTTCATCTTCTTCTTCTTCATCTTCTTCTTCTTCATCATCTTCTGCTGCTGCTTCTGCTGCTTCTGCTTCTGCTTCTTCTACTTCTCCTCCTCCTGCTCCTCCTCCACTTCTTCCTCCTCTTTTTCCTCTTCATTCCCCTTGTTCCTCATGACTTTATAACCCATGTTTAGGGCTGCATGATATTCTACAGTCTGGCTGTATTGCAATGAATTTCCCTGCTGAAAGGCACCTTGGTTGTTTCCAAATCTGGGCAACAATAGATAATTCTGCCGTCTCCATCCCCACATAAGATTTTTGTGTGGACATAGAGTTTCAACTCCTCTGGGAAGACGCCGCAGAGTAGAGTTGCAGGGTCCTATGGTAAGATCAGCCTTTAGATTTTACTTGGTAATGTGTAATTGTGTTTAAATAGCAATGTATATATTACACAGAAACGTCACATGTGAGTTATGTATACATCCGGTTTTTTAAAACATAGCGGTATTTTGTTGGAGAATGCTAGAAAGCAGTTCAATAAATCTTCTCTGCTAAAGCAGCACTGCCTCAGACCACTCCAAACTCCCCAGGGCTCAGGGCAATGCTCAGCCACTCTCCATTTTCCTTTGACATAACAGTTCTCAGACACCCTGTTTATCAGATGTGTATGGGAAGTTTGGTAGAACGCATGGTGCTGGGCTGCAAATGCGGTGTTCTTGACTTTCCTAGTTTGCTTTCTGCTGCTGTGATAAACACCACAACCAGAGGCAACCTGGAGAGGAAAGGGTTTGTCTGGCTTACAAATCCCCATCACAGTCCTTCGTGGAGGGAGGGAAGTCAGGACAGAACTCAGGATTCAGGGACCACAGAGGAATGCTGTTTGCTCCTCACGGCTTGCTCAGTTTGCTTTCTTACCCAACCCAAGACCACTGATTAAGTGGTACCACCGACCACATCCATCAAAAATCAAAAAAAAAAAATGCCCTCAGAGAATTGCCTACAGGCCACTCTGATTAGAGGCATTTTCCCAGTCGAGGCTCCTTCTTTCCAGGTGACTCTACATAAAACATAAGTAATAATTACTATTTAGAGTCAGCCTCTGTATTCATGGGACACACACCCGGGGGGGGGGGGGCTGGAGGGAGATAGTGGGGACAAAAGAGAGAAATTTATATAATCCATAATGACTGTGACGATACAAAGCTACAAAGTGTATCAAGTTGGCAATAAAACCAGCCAGCAGGCCATATTTCAATGGTCTGAATGTTTACATCCCCAAGCTCATACTGTGACGGGTCCAGGGGCCATGTTCTGAGAATCTCTGCCTTCAGAAGGTGAACAATGCCCTGAGATAGAGTTCAGGTTTGGGATGAGCTTTGCCAAAGCACTCTGGGACTAACCTGCTCTCTCTTTATGAGTTCCGTGAAAAGTTGGCTCAGGCATGGTCTGTCGTTCCTCTTGAGTGGCTGGGGCTGGTGGCCAGTCCCTTTGCACTTTCCCCCTGATAACTTGTTCCTCAGTCTAGTCTATGAGGTGGCTGGCTGACTGGCAAATTGGGAAATGAGACTCAGGCTCCTGTCGCAGACAGGAATCCTGCCTTCAGAGTGAAAGCAGAGCCCCAGGATGGGGTCATGCGCAGAGTCAAATGGATGGAGCCACCTTGTCTGACACACGGAGAAATCAAAGGCAGGTGTGGGTTGTGGGCTCAGAGATGGGGTAAGGAACTGTGTGCTGGTCCTGTAGCCTCTTCTCTCAGCCAATCATCCTATGCTCTAGAAACCTTCTTTCCAAGCCTCGGCAGACCCGGAGCAGAGCCCCTCTGGCTTTGTAACGCAACAGCTAGAGACAGTCCTAGATCTGCTCTGAGTGTAATTACCCTAGCCCGGACAAGTGTGCTATCTGCTGAAGCATCTAGTCACAGCTAGCTGATCTCCCTCACTGCTGGTGTGAAGCAGCTATGACGGTTGCCACCATACCTGCAACTTCCAGATGTTGCGGTAACAAGAAGAAGCTAATCTTTGGCTTTAGGCTTTCTGCCTTCAAGCAGCCATATTGTCCCGAGTATCCTGGCACCTGGTAAGTGAACACCAGAGGGCGCTGCGGCACCGGCTCATTCCCCAAGGGCTCCTAGCACCAATGGTTCCCCAGACTTGAATCCTTGAGAACCAGACTCAGGATTGGAAACCCTTGACTTCCCACTCTGCCTGGGGACTTTGGACCGATGCTCACTCTGAGTCTCTACCAGTACTCTTCAATAGCTTTGCCCAAGGTAAGAAATGAAGGTTCGCCCTGACTATTCTCGTGAATTTCCAAACCTATTATTCTGGTTTCACTAAAGCTCGACTGTTGCTTTAAAATGACCTTAAAAATAAGAAAAAGTGCTAGTGACCACTCAGATACATTCTGCAGTGGTCTGGGTTACCATCTGATTTTTAGCCATTCCAAGTACTAGTTGGGGAAATCTGGGTGTCCACAATAGCCACGGGCATGATATTTTACTCGATTTTAGGTTAGGTATCATCAAAGGAATCTAATCTTCTTGGTTGAAACAACATCAGTAATAATTATTGTTTAGAGTCAGACTTCCATATTCATGGGTGAGAGAGAGAGAGAAAGAGAGAGAGAGAGAGAGAGAGAGAGAGAGAGAGAGAGAGATTGAATAAGGTGGGATAGGCTGAGGGGAACAAATCATCTGGGAAACCCGGGTCTGTCTGCAGGCAGCGGAGGCCCCTTCTCTTAGCCTTCATGAGGATGGCACGAGCTGCCTGCCCTGCCCATCCAGCAGCAAGTGAGCTGTGGAGGGCAGATGTGATTACCAGAGGAGGTGAAATATTTCTGTGTGGAAACCAAACCAAACAAGGTTTTTTTTTGTTTTTTTTTTTTTCCGGGGGGTGGGGGGAATAATCCAATTTCAAATATCCTTGGACGCCTGTCCTGTATTGGTAAGTATGAGCAGACTCTGTGAAACATCCCGATTTCCAGGAAACTGTGAAACGAACAGCATTTAAAAGCTGAATGGAAGATGGTAACAAAGTATCCAAAAGTATATTCCAGGTTTGGCAGTGGCCACCTCAACCACACTCAGAAACTCTCCTGCAAAGGCCACATGTGGTCCGGACCCAGAGCACCCCTCAGCTCTCTTTCTCTCCTGTCTCCTTTCCCAGGAAGAGGCATTGTGACCAAACTGAAAAGAAGCAATGAACTAAGTCAAAACATCCGAACCCCCACTCTGCTGCCCTCCAGCCAGCTCTGCCTCTTAAAGACCTCTTGGTCCTCAGTTTCTTCACATCAGAAATAGATGTAGTTATAACCACAGAGAGTCCGTGATGAGGATAGCCGTGCCCGTTCATCTTGTGCTGTGAGCTGAGACTGGGTTCCCAGTCTTCATCATTTCAACATCAGATCTCCCAACAACGCAGCAAGCCCTGGTCCCTTCCAATTTCTGGCTGAGGAAGCCTAAGCCCAGAGACTCAAAATTAGCCCACTCCATCTTTGTAGAAGTATAGCTGGGGTCTAACATGGTCTTGGCCTCTGCACCCACCGAATAATCATAAATGAAGCAATCATTGCCAGTTGATCATAGAGGGGCTGTAAGCCACAGGTGTGTGCACTAGAGAAAGGCGATCTGTGACAACAAAGAGGGATTTTGCTGCCTTCATGATCACCTCATGCAGGAGTGACTTTCATCCAAGAAGTAGAAAATGATAATCCTCCAGTGGTTGTTCCTTTCTCTTCGTACACAGCTTTAGGTCTGCAGACCTTTTAAATGCAGCCGCCTTCTGTTCTGTTGCTAACAGCACAAGGCACACAGGGCAGATCTCCCTGTTTCCATTTTCCTGCAGATAAAAAGCACAGGTCCCTACAGCTCAAGGACTAGCCAAAAGCCATTGACAAAGTTGCAGGGTAAATTTAACAGGATTGTCCTAGGATTAAAAGACGCAGGTCATGGGTGAGTTGACAAGATGACTGGCAAGCAGCAGGCTCTCAACAGCTACTTAGTGGGAGTGACAGGGACGGGCCTGTGCTCAGTCTTCCTCCAAGCATGGGCCTGCCACTGTGTGGCCCAAAGGTTTGTCCTGTCTGAGCCCTGCAGGGCCCATTCTTTACAGCTAGCATTCAGTTGGCTCGTGTTTAAAAGTAACTTCGTGTGTTTTCCTATATACTCTTGAACTTGTGGTTTTGATTTTTTTCACGAAGCATAGTTCTTACTGACATGGATGAGCATAATAATTCAGTTATTCCTAATACATACACCCCAGAGTAAAATGTCTTCATATCCTGAAGGAGAAGCCGGGACAGAGCAGGAAATGTCACCCAAGAGTCTCCTCATTCTCACAGGGCTATTTGGTGATATGCTGACCTTAGTGTTGGTAACACAGAGTTGTGTAGCTCAGGAAGGTTGATGAAGCAGGCTCCCAGAAGGCACCCTGGGGGAAACTGGGCTGTGGATCTAGGATATGGCTGCAGGATTCAGGCCTTTTCCTTTGAGCCTGTAGTTTTGTACCAAATGTGTATTATCTGTGTGATTTTGATTACTATGAAAAGGTAATCATAATGTACTTCAGAAAGGTGACCCATTTCCTGTAAAGCAAGAATATTTTTTTCTATACATCATGGATTGCTTTCTGGTCGTGATAATAAACAGTTTTCTGAGCATCTAATTTGTGCCAGACACAGGCTTAAGGACCGATCCCATCAATAATTTCCACAAGCCTGGAAGATGGGTTTTAAGACCCTCATCTCCTGCCAACAGCAGCGTAAGAGGTAGGGTGAGGACCAAGCCCAGTGAGGGCTCTGCTGTCCCTTGATCCTGGCTTAGATCTGGTGAGGGAGATACTTGACATTGGCCACTCTTGACCTGCTGTGCCATGGCTGCTGCTGCAGGGCTTTCTTCTCTGAGCCTCACATGAAGACGGCTGACACAGTTGGTTCCCATTACTCAATTCCAGAAGCCAGTTTGCAGTTTTCCCTGTCTGCCTGCAGAGTCTCATAGCCATAGCCAAGAACCAGGTTCTTCCACTGTGCTTCCTGATCACTGAGACCATCACCCAGAGTTGTTCAGATATACTCAGGTTAAAAGCTGGGAGCAGAAGTCACAAGACATGCCTAAAACAGGCCGCATCTGCCCAGAAGGCCATGGCCTTTGTGAAGGAAGTGCCTGTCTGACGGGCTTTCCCCACACAGGGTGATGTCAGAGAGGCCCCATCATCTGATAGTTAACTGCTCATCCTGCTGGCAGGTGGAAGGCAAAACATAGTTAAAGTTTAGTGAGCTTAATCTACCCAATAATAAAAATAATAATGGCCCAATTAATAGCAATCCTGTGCACTTTGTGAACGCTTTCATCTGTGAATCAAAGTGGTTTGAAGGAGCAACCATCATTAGGCTGATTTTACTGATGGGGAGAAGTGACAGAAAGAGGTTAAATGACTTGCCCAAGGTCAGAATTTGAGTCAGCTCTGGAAACCAAGAGAACGCCTGCTCAGCCAGACTCACTCTCTCTCTCTCTCTCTCTCCCTCTCTCTCTCTCTCTCTCTCTCTCCCTGGCACTTGTACAAGATCTTTCATCGGAGAATCCTAAATTAATCTCCCAACAATTGTCACCATTCATCAGTGGCCAACAACCAAAAAAAAAAAAAAAACCTAGTTTGGCTTGCCAAGCTTTGGAGGCCTCTGAGCTGTGCTGCCTGACTCCCCTAGGGCATCAGATCAGGCAGTGTTGGAGCAGGGGACACACTGAGCCATGAGCAGGGTCCTTAGTCTGATCAACAGAGGGACAAAGGCAGCAGGCCAGGTAGCCACAGCCATTCCCCGTAGCTCCAGGTTGTCAGGGCAAGTCTAGTTCTGATGTGCTTCTCTACCGGTTTATGCCAAATGGAGTAAGCACAGATAGCATGGCTTCAGGGAAATAAAGCAGACCAGAGTTGGATGAACTGATCTTTGACTCTGTGATTTATCTGCTGTGCATCCTTAGGTTGCTTACACTCATAGAATCTGTCTTCAATGGTACACTCGGTGGGCTGGACTTGAGGTGCTTTCGAAATTGATGAGTTCAGCGGCACATGCTTTTTCTTTTCCTTTAACTAAAAATGCTATGAAATTGTATTTTATACACATGCTTCTTGATGTATTGTGGCATACCATACACATCATATACGAAAGAAAGAGGAACAAGTGTGTAATCAAGTATATGTACTAACACCAGTGGTTACCAGGTAGGAAGGGACACCTTCTAAGACATTGGGCCCAGGACGCTTGGAAGACAGTTCATCAGTGGAAGCAATTTTTATTGGGCATATTCTAACAAAACCAGATTTAAAAATAAAATCTTATCTCTAAAAAGAAAAAGAAAGGGCAGAGAGCACTTGTTGCTCTTGAAGACGACCCAGGTTCAATTCTCAGCAGCCACAAGGCAACATTTTTTTTTTTTTTAACTCCAGTTCCAGGGGATATGGCGCCCTCACCTGGCATTTGGGGGTACTGCACCATGTGGTGCACAGACATGCAGATAATACTCTCCCACAGCATAAAAATAATAAAATACGGAAGAAACCAAAAAGGGAAAGACAGACAGAAAGGTGAAAGGGAAAACAAGCAGGAGAAGCCACTTAGGGGGTGTGGAACCCTCCTATGGACTCAGCCCTTCAGTTGTATGCGCCAGGCTTGTGCCCTTTTTCAGACTTCGAGGCCACCCAGGAGTCATGATAGGACTTGCCTGAGTCCCAGCAGCAGCTGGGATCACAGGATTTGAGCTCCAGGCTGTCTGATCCCTGGGTTCGAATTCTCTCACAGTACACTGGGAGGTTCTATTAAGGAGTGCGGTTTTCTCCAGCACTTGGAAGGTGAAGGAAGAAAGATCAGGAGTTCAAATCCAGCCGTAGCCACACAGCAAGTGTGAAACCAGCCTCTGCTGCAATGACCGTTTATAGATCCAGCAGCAAGTGTTAGGTTCCTGCAGTGAACAGCTGGCACCTTCCTGGGGCCCTGAACCCCGAGGACCCAGAAGAAACAAAGGCATGGACACAGTGAGGAAAAACCAGAGATGTACCCAAAACTGGGCTAGCAGCTACCCCGCGACCTAAAGAGAGAGCGAGCGATCTGAAGCTGCCAAGGTTAGTGGAGTGACAGACAGCAGGTCCCCAGGGGAAGAGCGGTGACCCATGACCGCAGAGGACCCTGGCAGTAGGGAAGCGCAGGAAGCCTGAGAAGAAACACCCTCTCCTCTAACTTCTCTCTTCTTTCCATCCTCCTCTCTGCCTCTCCCCTTTCCCCTCTCTCTCACCCTGTCTCTCCAGCTGGGCTCCCCACTGACCAGATCAGGCTTTCAGCCAGAGGGTATGCGCCCGCCCCGAGAGAGCCCCTTTTCCTGGTGAGCCTTCTGGAGCAGGAAGCAGAGCAGGAAAGAAAAGAGGCGTGGGGGAGGAGCAACAAAAGACCCTTCCTCCAGTGTGGCCAATCCTAGTGGCAAGAACTCCTCCTCGGAGCGGGGGAGGGGCGGGAGGAAGGCTCTGATGGCCGCCCTTGACCTAAGCTAAGAGCCCTGCGGGATACAGCAATGTCACTTTTTGAGCTTTGAGTCCATTTTACAGATGAAGGTGTGGAGATCAAAGGAGGCTAAGAAGCTGACACCGCTTCAGCAAGGAATCCCTCTGGAAAGAGAAGGTAGGACATTTGTGGTTCGTGCTGGGATGAACTGGCATCTTCATTCATTCATTCATTCATTCAGTGATTATCTCACTATCAGTGTGGTAGCTGTAACATCCCAGATCATAATTTGATAAAAAGTGGAGGTCAGTATTTTTTCTTTTTCTTTACCTGATGCTTCTTCCAGGGCTTTGATTATGAACAGTCACTGGCCTTTACTCAGCTCTTCTTGTTTGTGAGGGACTGGGCAAATAACTGGGCTGCATTATCTCATTAATCCCCATAATAACTCTTAGAGGGAGGGATCATTCTTATTGTCTCTCCTTTACAAACAGGAAACCCAGGCTTAGAGAGATTAAATAACATGTCCAAAGCCACTGGGCTGGGAAGGGCTGGAACCGAGATCAGAACCGGTCCTTCTGACTTTGGTGTAGGTCAGACTGCCCTTGGGATGTTCAGGTGTGGCCAACACTAAAAGCTTTTGAGGTCTCACTCCCAAAAATCTTTCTTAGAGTTCTTTGCAAGGCATCAGAAGATTGGGTCACTTGAGGACTCCTGGTCCCAGCCTACTTCTTCCGGACTTGGCTTGCCTGCCTCCACGGGAAGCTGCACTCCCAGGACCACTTCTACTTGGAGAAAATGCAGGTTCACACCATAGGACCGACACACACACACACACACACACACACACACACACACACACACGGAAGAGCCTGGAGCTTTCAGCCTAGAGAGGACCAATCTACCTCTCTCCTTTTCCAAACCTGTGAAATCCAAGGAACACAAAAGGGTCAGAGCAGTAAGCAGCTCGGAATGCAGCCTCTTCGGCTCCTCCTGGCAGGCTGGAGGGTGAAGACAGCAGCACAATGCCAGACTAACACTCATCTCTCCAAGCCGTCCATGGCAACCCTACTGAAGGCAGATAAAACACTTTGGACGGTATCACGTTTTCTCTCCTCCCCTTTGTGGGCCAAGGGAATGAAACACAGTTGCCAAACACAAATTAACGTGTAATTATTTTTCTTGCCTGAATCATTTGCTTTCATGTGTCAGAGCACGCTGAGCAGAGAACACCACCACACCTTGGATCTTAATTGTGGTAATCAGGGTTCTGAGCCACAAGAAAGTCTGCTAATGCCTCCCCTAGCTTTTGCTTTCAAGTTGAAGCAACTAAGCCCTCCGCCCTCCACTTCTTTTTAAGAGAAAGAAGTCTATGCTGGGGGATGTCCCAAGGCGGCTGCAGCCAATGGCAGACCTGCTTGACCACAGGAAGGTGTCCACATCCCTGAATATAAACACAACTATCTTGGACGAGTGACTTCACAGGCTCATGGCTCTCTTGTTGTGCCCCAGCCCCATCCCAAAATGTCCCCAACCATTTTCTTACTATCGTATGCTTAGTAAATTTAGGACCACCTGTCATTGTACGGAAGCTAACATGAGAACTGTCTCATCTGGTCCATCTGCAGAGACGCTTTGGATATCTGAGTCACGTGATAAATGGCGTAGAACTAGGCCAAGGATGGTTTGCTGTAGCCCTCTGTCTCCGTGACTATCTCTGGTCCCTCGAGGTCTTTGCAAGCCAATTTTTTTCCTGTTTTATTTTTGTTCCGTGCGTGCGTGCATGTGTGCGGGCGTGTGTGCGTGCTGTGCATGCTAGTGCACATACTCACGTGGAAGGCCTAGGACAATTTGCAGTGTTGCTGCTCAGGGGCTAGCTACTATCTAGCATTTGCTTGTTTGTCTGTATATTTACTTGTATTTTTAGGCAAGTTCTCTCACCAGCCTGGACCAAGCACACTGCACTGACTGACCGGCGCCCAGGGAGCTGCCTGCATCTGCCTCTCCAGAACTGGGGTTATAAAGGAGTGTTCCCATTGCGAATAGGGTGTGTGTGTGTGTGTGTGTGTGTGTGTGTGTACATAGGTTCTGGAGATCAAACAGGCCCTCATGTTAGCAAGACAAGCACTTTACAGACTAAGCTGTTTCCACAACCCCAAAGCCCAGTTTCAAGTTATTTTGAATTAAGTCTTTTTTAATTTTTCTCTGTCTCTCTCTTTCTCAGCAGATCCAGGTAACACCCACGTGTACGAAATGGTGGTTTAGTCACCAGAAGCCACATCTTCACGTGTAGGACAGCCACCGCCTCTTCATCCTTCTCAGCCACAGCTGTACTTAGAAAATTTGTGGGTAATTAAAACACAGCCCATGCTTCTCTTGCTCAGATTCTAAAGCCCAGGACACAAGTTCAACTCCAGCCAGCGGCAGGGGTGAGGGGTTGGGAAGCTAATAACTTAATTAAGTAATGTATTAATCGGGGCTCGGCTTTGAACATGAGACGGAAAGGCCCATTGACTCTAGACTGCATCTCTTCTTCTTCTAAAGCTACCATCATGAGGTGTCCAGGCCACAAAAGTTATTTACACGCTAACACCCAAACCTGCCTATTATGGTTTCCTCTCAAGATGAAAGACTGAATCTCTTTCCCTTTTTTACAAATCTTATGTACAAATAAAGGATAGAATTAATTCTCCATACATGTAGTCACTCATGTGTGCACCCAACAGTTCTCCATCTAGTCACCAGTACTGTGTAGGCATTCAGTAATTATTGCCTGTTCTAACTAGACAAGGAGGAAGAGGACGAGGAGGAGGAGCAGGAGGAGGAGGAGGAGGAAGATGAGGAGAAAGGGGGGGAGGAAGAGGAAGGGAGAAGGAAGAGGAGAGGAGGAGCAGGAAGATGAGGAGGAAGATGAGGAGGAAGAGGAAGAAGAGAAGGAGGGGAGGAAGAAGAGGAGGAGGGGGAAGAAGAGGAAGAAGAGGAGGAGGGGGAAGAAGAGGAGAGGGAGGAAGAGGAAGGGGGGAAGAGGAGGAGGAGAGAGGGGGAGGAGGAGAGGGGGGAGAAGGAGAGGGGGGAGGAGGAGAGAGGGGGAGGAGGAGGAGGAGGAGGGTAGTCAACCCCTGATCTCAGGAAGAGACCAGAAGGTGTAGACAGATTGGGAAGTGCCAGAGTTCTGGAGCAAGAGCACAGCCCTGGTCTGTGGTAGCTGAGAGGGAGAAACTGCCCAGGGATCTTGCTCGTGGTTGCTTGCACATGCTAAACAGAATCCCTTCCATTGAGTTCCACTCAAGCCCAGTGATGCGTTCTTAGTCCGGCTCTGAGATGATGCTGGAGCCCCTAGCTCACAGTGAATCTCTCCACTGGACTGCACCATGGTTTTCAGATACTAAAAGCCCACATCTTCCATTCTGTAGAAATCGCAACATCATTTACAGGCAAGAGACTGCAAATGTGAGGCATATAGCTAGTGTTTTCTTGTTTTCTCTACCACCTACTTCAGTCTGAACAAGCAGCCCAGCAGGAAAGTGAGCTCTAATTTATCACATTTGACAATTACTGTAATGTGCGTGTTCTGGCTACAGCCATCTTCAGAGCACAGACTATCACAGCAGCACGCCACGCCAGACTATCCGTCCTACACACTCAGTGGATGTAAACATTCTTCAGAGCATTAGAGAGTAGTAAAACGAAATAAAGTAATTAGAAAATGATGAGTTTTCAGTCTTTACGGCCTTTGTTTTTTTGATATAATTTATTTAATTATAAGTTTTTATAATTCAATCTTTAATAATTGCCGGATTTAGCAACAAGCTTGCAAAACCCCGACAATTTAAGAATTGACTCTCACAGACAGGAAAGGGCAGGCTCCGGCACATCACCCAGCAGAAGAGGTCACGGAGGGTTTCTCCAAAAAAGCCATTCTGGAGCCAAGGGGAAGTTTCATAGTGTGAAGGGATGGAGCCTAGGGTGGCAAGGTCTAACTCCAGTGGGTTCAAATCTCGGCTCTGCCCTACTGCCTGTCTGACTATGCTGGCAACTGCTGTACCGTTCGACACCTCAGGTTTCTGTCACTTAGAATGGGTCAAATAAAGCCTAAATCACAGGGCTGCTTGATGCGTGGGGCATCTCACCACTATGAAGTGCCTTCATGTATTAATGCCAGAGCAGCAGGACACTAGGGGAGGTGGCGGGAGCATTCCAGACATAAAGAATGATACAGAAGAGCAGAGTGAGAGGCATCCAGGGGTTTGTAGGATCTGACCATTGCTCCACAGGGCCTAATCCACGAACATATAAGTAAGGTTGAGATAGTAACTAGCAATCGCAGAGGTTAGCCTCTACGGTCTCATGGAGAGCTACTTAAGTTTGTCTCTCCATCTACAAACTAAAGCTTGCTGATCCTGACCCTCATCTTGGATGATAGTGATGAATAAGAATTCTCTCTGAAAGGGGTTAGCCCAGAGCCTAGCAGATGTACAAATGGAGGTGATCAGGTGATTTCCAGGAGTCGGATCAGTGCTGGGAACATCATCAGTAAAGGACGCATATGTTGACCTGCTGTAAAGCAGAGTTGGTCTCCAGACTCAGCTGGCTCATCAAAGCCTGTGCCCACCACAGTCATCTCAGAGGGCTCCTGGCTAGAACTGGAAAGATGGCCTGGAGAGAGCACCACTTTTGCTACATCCAGACCTGGAGTACAGGTTGGGGAAGCTCATTGCTCCACAGTTAAGTGTCTGTAAATTGCACAGGTGCTTGGTGGTTCTACGGCACTCTCAATGTCATGGACACCCATCACAGCTGCCCAAAGGCCTGCCCTACAGTAGCCATGTCTACCCATATCTGGTAGTCTTGGATTTTGCCAGCATTGTCATGCGCCAGGAGCAATGGAAACACAGTGTGATTCCCAGAAGGACATCAGATTTGGAACGCTGTTGCTGAGAAGTATCCAGGACCGGATACTGGTTTGTTTTTACGTGAAATGACTAGCTTGCCTGTTTACAGAGAGCCAGTCAGAGCTCTGCCTTTTTTCTGACCTGGGAAGATCTGGTGCCTTTTCAGTTAAACACCTACTATGTGGCAGGGGCTTTCCAAAGAAGAGGAAGAAGAAGGAGGAGGAGGAGGAGGAGGAGGAGGAGGAGGAGGAGGAGGAGGAGGAGGCGGCAGTGAGCTTGGACTGCTATGCACAGCTGTGAGAGGAATCTGGAGACGAGAGAAACTCCTCAGTGTTTCCAAAGCAGGCGTGTGTCTGTTGACTTCACTGAGCCTCTGAGGGAGCTTCATGAGGCCAATGTTATTAGAGCCATTTTAGAGATAAGGAAAATGAGGCGCAGAGAAATTAAATGAATAATAACAATAATTATAATTTGAGTATGATTTACAGGCATCAACCCAATCTGCCTTGCAGCCACAGAGTGAGTAACAGCTACTCATCTGTCCCTTGTCTTACTGATGAGGACTCTGGGGCTTAGCCAGACATTTAACATGAGCTCTGACCATGAATCATGATAAGATCTAAGCTGTTATCCCTGACTGCCAAGGGACAGGATGCAGAGCCTCAGGAGTGGAGTCAAGGATTGAAATCAGTTGAGATTTTCTTCCAGGAACTGGGTTCCTCCTGTCACCCCCTCACTGCCACCACCACTCCATAGCACTTAGCTCCTAAGTCTGTCCCCTCTACAGGTAGCACACTGAGGCATTGTGTTAAGATTCACACCATCTGAGTCCACCTGAAATTGTTCTTTCTCATCTCTAGACTTTTGTCTGGCAAAGTAAAGTGGAAATACAGCCCATCCTTTGTCCCCTCTCAAGCTCCTGAAGACCTCCCTGGAAGAAGCAGCTCAGCTCCAGGAATGAGTGAGTAATTTCCCACTGTCCAGGTGAAGCTGAGGAAAAAGACGCCTCAAGCTCTCTGAGGGGGATCTAGTCCTGCGTCCATCTCTTCACCATCTGATGGCCTGAGCCGGCTTGGCTCCTCACATCAGCTGCCAGCTCAGCTCCTTTATACTGGGACCAATGAGCCATACTTGACCCCAGACACTACATGATGTAATCTCATCCCAAGATGTCATGAACAGAGCCAAGAGACAATGATGGGAACCAGAGTCTAAGAGACACATATGCACAGGGACCAAGTGTGTTCTGTGTACCACATGTTACTAGGAGGGAGATCCCCTAGAATTTTCAGCGTGCCTGTTGAATCTATCTGGCTTTCCCAATGGAAAAATAGGATTCATTTAAAATACTCATCTCTAAACTGGGAGATCATTGGACACTGTGTCCTTGAGTACCCAGCTCTGCTCGCCATCCTTGGGCAGGTGGATGAGCATCCTGAGCTCTCAAACCTCCTCTGTGAAACAGTGGGATATATAAAATGTGTATTTAAAACTTCCCCGAGCCTCTCGGAGCTCTGAAGTGAAAATAGCTAACATGCCCATTTTCCAGATAAGTAAACCAGTCATGGAGAGGATGGATCATTTGCCCTGATTTACAGGACTGGAAAGCAGCCATCCTAACTCCCACACAGAGTCATTCTTCACTCAGAAATGCCCTTCTTCACGAGGTGTACCAGTCAGAAGAAGCAACAGTCTAGCGAAACAAAGCAGATAACATGTGTATACAACACAATGGGTTTATTAGAATCTTTTATATGATATGGGCTGGGTAGTCCAACAGTGGCTGTCTATGCCCTGGAAAGCCTGAGAGCCTAGTAGCTACTCAGCACCCAGGGCCACTGTCTCCTCAGCTCAAAGGTGGCGATATAAGCCTGGGGGATTCCCGGAGAGCCACTGGCTTTGGACAGCCAAGGAATATGGGTTCTGGAGTCAGTGAAGGGGAACCTCAGTATCAGCAGCAGCCATATCAGCAGCAGCAGGGTAGGTGCAGTCCATGGTAGGGGATGAAGGGCAAAGGCAAGAACAACCCTTTTTTTTTCTCAGAATTCTCTGTATTTGTAACTGGAAAGTTTTACCCAATTTAGGGGAGGGAGATTTCCCCTTCACATGCATGCCAAGAAGTATAGCCTTCCTTGGTCCCAGATCCAGTTAAATTGACAACCAAGATAAACCACCCTGTGGGCTTTCTCTGAGCTATTGACATTCATTTCTAACCCTGACCCTAAATCAGAAGGCATAGACCACCAAGAGATAGTCAGCCTTTGTTTCATGACAATGGACTTGTTTCCATCGCTGCAAGCCACAAAATACTTCAAAATGTGCTTTTCTGTTTAGAATGGAGTTGGTGCTCCATATTGTTTGTAACGACAGGACTCACTGGTCTCTCTGGCCCATTGGTTCTGCCTTCTTTGGGTTTATTCTCAAGTCAAAGTTCCTTTGTTATCTGATGATCTCATCACCATGTTGGACTGAAGCTGTCGCTGGATACTGGCATTTTGTTGATATGGTCTATTTTGTGTGTTATCATAATTATTGTTGCTGTTGTTGTTGTTAATGAGGACCCTGTTCTTTGGGTGCTAACTAGTACGAATCCAGGCCCCATGGTTCAAAGCGTCCATTTCCTTCCTCTTCCCTCCACACATAGAATTTGGATACAGTAGCTAGACCTGGCCAAGGACTTTGCAGTTCCTCTACCCCAAGGATCTTGGAGTGAGGAGTCTAAGGGGCCACCCACCCACCCACATAAGAACAAGGAAGGAAAGATGCTCAGCTGACAGCCCCCTCGCCCTCCCACTCACCCATGATTTCAGCAAAACCTTTCCATGGTAGAAACATTTTAAAAACAGAGGTCAGCCAAAATAACGAGTCGTCAACTGCCCAGCATCCCGCCCACTCAACGATAATAACAGTTAACTCTCAGTGAGTATTATCTCAAGTATTTTTCTACTATGTGTGCTTTTAAGTACCTAGCAGAACTTAAAGAGACAGGTTGGGTATTCCTTATCTGGAGTGCTTGGGACCAGAAGTGTGTCACGGTGGGGACTTTTCACACAATTTAAAAAGTGTCTATGGTTGAAGTCTTTGCATATGGATGGTATGTTGTTGTGGGGATGTATGTAAATCAAAATACAAACTCTATCTATGTTTTATATACACCTTCTCAGATAGCTCCAAAGTCATTCTTCATAAAATATTTTGATAATTTTCTATACACAAATTAAGGATTTTTTTTTTCACTCATAGTCACCCCCAAAATTCAGATTTTGAAGGATTTTGGGCTTTACGTTTTCAGGTTAGGCATGTTCAGTACAAGCTTCAGTTTCAGTTCAGGTTGAGAAACAGGAATTCATTTATGAAGTTTGGTTGCTTAAGATATATATCTCAGGGCCTAGAAAAGTGGCTCAGTGGGTTAAGAGCACTGGCTGTTCTTCCAGAAGACCCAGGTTCAATTCCCAACACCGCCATGGTGGTTCCCAGACATCTGTAACTCCAGTTCCAAGGGACTCAAGACCCTCTTCTGAACACCTCAGGTACCTGACACACATGTGGTGCACAGACATGCAAAACACTCATGCACGTACAAAATCAATATTTTTAGGATATACAATGTAACGTCCATATACAGGATACAAGGAATGATGAGGACTGTAAAGTTAAAAAGGACAACCCAATCCTCCACTGTTTACCTTCTGCTCTGTGTCTTTCACAGCTTTGTCCACAGAGGAGAATATACACAGTGTACTTTTGGTGCAAATGGAAACAACTTTGTAGTTTTCAATAGTTATTTTTCCTGTAATCTTATCTTGTGGGCATTCGCCCAGTTCAATAAATACAGTCCTATATTACAATTTCTAATGATCACACAATATTTCATTTTGCATGAGTGTCATGACTTGTTTAACCATTCTTCCCTTGTTGGGCATTTTAATCGTTTCTGCTATTTTCTTGCAAATGGCGTGGTGAAGAACAGCCACAGGGCTGTGCTTTGAGCACTTCAGTTGTTTAAAAATAATCCCCAAGACCAACACGGCTATATTTCAAGGTATGGTAACTTTCTTTTTCTCTTTTTTTTTTCTTCTTTTTTTTTTATTGGATATTTTCTTTATTTACATTTCAAATGTTACCCCCTTTCCCAGTTTCTAACCCTCCCCAAAACCTCCTATCCCATCACCCCTCCCCCTGCTTCTATGAGGGTGCTCCCCCACCAACCCACTCCCACCTCACTGCCCTGACATTTCTCTACACTGGGGCATTGAGCCTTCACAGAACCAAGGGCCTCTCCTCCCATTGATGTTCGATAAGGCTATATATGCGGCTGGAACCATGGGTGGCTCCAGCTAAACTCTTTGGTTGGCGGTTTAGTCCCTGGGAGCTCTGGGGGGCAGGGTCTAGTTGGTTGATATTGTGGTTCTTCCTATGGGGTTGCAAACCCCTTCAGCTCCTTCAGTCCTTTCTCTAACTCTTCCATTGGTGACCCCATGCTCAGTCCAATGGTTGGCTGTGAGCATTCATCTCTGTATTCGTATTCAGGCTCTGGCAGAAACTCTCAGGGGACCACTCTACCAGGCTCCTGTCAGCAAGCGCTTCTTGGCATCCCCAGTAGTGTCTGGGTTTGGTGATTGTATAAGGGATGGATCCCCAGGTGGGGCAGGTATGGTGACTTTCAAAGCCACGGACTTCATCAAAACTTTGCCTCCAAGACACCCAAAGGTGGAGGTTCCAGGATGGGTACCAGGAACACGTGATCTACAACTGTATCCTGATGAAGGTGAGAACAATAAGCATTTGTGGGAACCCACCTCAAGCCCTTTGGTCTAAGAGTGACACCACATGAGCAAGTGCGAGGCTCGGGCCAGCCATGCCTGCCCCAGCTCAGGGAGCCAAACCACTGTTTTATTTACAAAACTTTCCAAAGCTCTAACTTTCAGGAGCCGATGTTCACCTTATAGCTCCTGGCCCTACCTCATCACAGCACTGTCCTCCCTGGAGCCACTCACCCTGGGTGTGTCTAGCCAACTGCCAATCATGGTATTCTTGTGACTTTGCAGAACTTTCTGGAAGCTCCTGAGGAGGAGTAGCACCCACTCACTCACACCTCCAGGCCGCCTCTCTCGGAGAATCACTCCATGCTTCACTATCTGGCTCAGCTTTACCCTCTTTGTGTCACTCCCAGGAACCTTCAGATATTTCCTTGAGGATTCTCTTGAAATTTCACATCCTACCTAAAACTAGAAGATAGCCTGTGATGGTTTGTATATGCTCGGCCCAGGGAGTGGCACTATTAGGAGGTGTGGCCTTGTTGGAGTAGGTGTGTCACTGCGGGTGTGGGCTTTAAGACCCTCATCCTAGCTGCCTGGAAGTCAGTGTTCTGCTAGCAGCCTTTAGATGAAGATGTAGAACTCTCAGCTCCTCCTGCACCATGCCTGCCTGGATGCTGCCATGTTCCTACCTTGATGTTAATGGACTGAACCTCTGAACCTTTAAGCCAGCCTCAATGAAATTTTGCCCTTTATAAGACTTGCCTTGGTCATGGTGTCTGTTCACAGCAGTAAAGCCCTAACTAAGACATAGCACTTCCAAATGAATGCACTGTCCTCAAAATAATTATATTGGTGTGTGTGATTTTCACGATTTACAATCTTGTGCTAAACTTGGTCCCTAAAGCTCCACACTCATTGTTCTTCAGGTCGCATCTCCCCACAAAAGCAGGTTGTAGATGTTACTCATGAGTCACCAGAACACTACCGAGTTCTGTGTGCATTGTGATCCCTTGTGTGCATCTGTTTATAAGCTTTAGCCCCTTGGGGTTCAAATTTCTTCAATGCAAAAAAACAGAACAAAAAAATTACTTAATTCTGTTTACCTAGTTCTTCCTCTGCTGCACACAGTGTAGTTGAAGCAAAGTTGAACTGTAGCAAAGTCTCACAAATAAAATCCACAGTGGAGAGGTCTTGTGGGCATTCATGCAGCTTCTCGGGTGGATCCAACAATGCCGCTGTATTTGACACACACAGAGCTTCCCTGAAGGCATTACCAACAGGCCCCTCGTTTGTTACAGGGGTCAGTCAGGAAAGAGGAATTTAGGGAGTAACTAGTCAGCCTCTGAGGACCAGTGCATTTGCATATTCCTTTCCTGCTGTTCTTCTCCACCGTTCACTCTAGAATTTTCTGTAGTGAGTCCATTTTACTCATTTAACTGAGTTGAGCCTGGAAGATGTCTCCCAGGCATGACATTTCAGAACTTAATTGGACCTTAATTGGAGCCATTTCCTTAGATTCAGGGCTACTCCATTCCATTCATTTCTCTCTAAACTCTTACATTTGGAGAAAAAAGAAACAGCCTATGCAAAACGTAAGGGAAAAAAACAAACAAATAACAAACCACGTCTGTGTGAGATATTTCCTGTGCTCATTACAGTAACTAAAGGAGCCCAAAAGCTGTACTTGCCCTGAGTCTACAATCTGCTGTTCGCCTCTTATGTCACACACGGTGACTCTGAGATTCAGTAGGATAATGACTGTCTCAAAGACCCGGAACTGAAGGTCAGGAAGGGAAGATGGCTTAGGGTATTGAGAGCAGCTGTGAGTACAGGACGTCATCCACAGGAACCTATAGTGTTGTGGTTAGCCTAGTCTCTCCCTCTGTCAGAATAAGAAGCTCTGCCAAGGTGTGATGATCAGCTGCGCCTGTGCACAGCCATTTCCTCTAGACTGAGAGATTCCCTCTTGGAGGAAATTCACAAGATCTCAGGTTTCCTAGACTATAGGTCAAAAGTCACTGCTCTGTATCTCTGCATCGGTCTTGTCACAATAGGCGGCATACTGGCAAGCAGTGTGAGGAGTGTACACTCCTCTGGTCTAGGAAAACCGATCCCTTGTCTGGCTGTCACGGCAAACCTGTACCTCACATCACATCTCCAGCAGAGGTGTCTTTATTTGCCAGCAGCCTTGTTTGCTTGAATCACGCCTGTCTCCAGGGTGGGCTTGACTCAAGACAGCCAGCAACGAGCTCTTTTCGCCCAAATAGGCTGTCGAGTTACTGATGACTTCAGATGCCAAGAGGCTTTGATCAAGATTTCTGAGCTGGGCCGTGCGTAACCGCGAACACTACAGCCACACTGCTTTGCATTAGTATGTGAGTTCAACACAGGCTGCCCCGGGTTTTATTTTAGTCTTGAAAGTCATTTAACTTAGTAATGACTTGCACAAAAAGGGACGGTTCATTTAATTCTGCTTCTTGTCCCACTTTCTCGGCGGAGAAGCAAGTTTGTGCTCCGGGGGTGAAAGCTGATGTATTTCCCGTTGTCTGGGCACCACAGCAGCCTGTCCCCACCTGGTTCACATCCATTAGGAAACCCATATGGGATTTGTGCTGCCAAAGTTTGATTGAGTGCGAGAGTTGGAGCTGACGGGCTAAGAGCTAAACAAGAGCAACCTATACCACTAACAGCCAGTCTCTAACAAGCTGGTATTTGTTAGGAGATATTTTAATATGACAAATGTTGGAGGTTGTAATGGCCTTTAATAAAGTGTGTCGGGTGATCCATTATGCATGGAGCTGGCTTCTCAAAATATGGAATATGGACCACAGCAATTCTGGGCAAAGGTATGTGCCTCTCTCCACCAAAGTGGCAATAGGAAGAACAATAAATAACAGGTTGTAGAGTCATCTAGGATGAGCTAGTGAGCTAGTCCAAGCCACCCCACTGGAGAAAGAGCAGGTAAGGACTTCTAAAAGTGCCAAGATGTTAGGCAACACTTGAGAGATTTGCTGCATGCTTTAGAAACGTGAGTTTTCTGGGCCTTGGTTTCAACAACCACAAATGAAAGACAGGATTATAAAAAGCCCTCTTCCTGTTAATGTCTGGCTGTGGCACTAGCCAGCCTGG
This sequence comes from Rhynchomys soricoides, assembly GCA_019843965.1. Taxonomy (NCBI): domain Eukaryota; kingdom Metazoa; phylum Chordata; class Mammalia; order Rodentia; family Muridae; genus Rhynchomys; species Rhynchomys soricoides. Next base: position 6,855,031 of record JADRCH010000062.1, read on the forward strand.
GTTGAGTACCTGCTTGGCTAAGCCCTACTGGTGGTCCATTTTCTGTTGCTTTAAGCAGAATAGCTGAGATTGAATAATTTATGAATAAAAGAAGTTGATTTTGGCTGATAGCTCTTGATGCTGGCAAAAATGGTGTCAAAGAACATGGTGCCGGAGAGAGAGCGACTTCTTCTGAGGCTCTGGTGCAGCCTCACTTCAGGTTACGGTGGAAGGTCACGTGGGGTATGTGAGAGAGATTCAGTGTGAAAGGTACCTCAACTTGAAACAACTTACTCTCAGAACTCCATCCTGAATGTCATTGTCCCTTGAGGGTTTCTCGCCCATCACTAGGCACCCTTCATAGGCAGTACCTCCAACACTGTTACACTGCTGAAGAATTCAACCTTGAAATGTTTGTGAACACATCCTCTATCCCAATTATAGCAAGGGGTGATTCCCAAAGAGGAATCCTAGAACCTGTGAAGGTGACCTTACTGGTTAAGTAGGGCTTTTTACACACGATTAAGCTAATGATTTAGAGATGAGGAAATCATCCTGGATTACCCTAAACTCCGAACCCAAGGGCATGTGTCCTTGCGAGAGATACGGGAGATTTGGCTGGATAGAAAACTACAAAGCATCAAAGAATTCAACTCCACCTTTCCAGAAAAAACACATTATTCCATAAAGTAAAAATCATTTTTTCAAATGATTCCAAGCTCTTTTTAAGAAGCCAATATTATCCTGATTTCAAAATAAGACAAAATGTAACCAAAGTCAGACAAATCTCTTTGGTAAAAACAGATGCTGAAATTCTCAGTAAGATACATATTCTTATAAACTGAATTCAAGAACAGAACAAAATGATCAGCTACCATCTTGGGATGGTTTCATTCCAAGCTTGCAGGGATGGATCAGCAAACATAAAACAAGAAAACTTCTGACATAGGGTAAGTGCCTGAAATTTTAAAAATAGCTTTAAAAAGTAAAGAGTCAATAAAGCAAACAATATGACTTAAAAATTATCTACGTGGCTGGAGAGGAGGCTCAGCATTTAAGAGCATCAGTTGCTCTTCCAGAAGACTGGGTTCAATTCCCAGCACTCACGTGGCAACTCACAACGGTCTGTAGCTCCAGTTCCAGAGGATCTGGTGCTCTCTTCTGGCTTCCACAGACACTGCATGCATGTGATGTATGAAGTCAATACACTCATACACAATAAATAAGAGTAAATAAAATCTCCTCAAACTTCTTAATTTAAAATAAAAAACTAAAGTAAAATTTAAAAAGAAATAATCTATGGTACTTCAATAGACGGTTCTCAAATGAAGAAAATACAAATGGTTAATAAATACCTTTAAAATGCCCAACATCTTTCTAGGAAATTTAAGTAAAACTACCTCGAAAGTCCATCTCATTCCAATTAGAAATGTGATGATCAAAAAAAAAACAAAAAACAAAAAACAAGCAAACAAAAAAAACAACCAGCTAACAACAAATGCTGGATGCGTGTTTGTGTTTGGGGGAGGGGGAAGGAGGAGGGTTTATGCACTATAGTGTAAACTGGTACAACCACTTTTGAGGTTCCTCAAAGAACTAAAACTGGGCTGGTGAGATGCCTCAACAATTAAGAACACTGGCCACTCTTCCAGAGGTCCTGCACTCAATTCCCAGCAACTGTATGGTGGCTCATGACCATCTATAAAGAGATCTGATACCCCCACTGGCATGCAGGTATAATTGCAGACAGAAGACTTATAGATTAAAAAACAAACAAAACCAAAAACAAAACCCCTAAAAAACGAGAACTGCAATTGACCCAGCTCCACCACATCTGGGCCCAGGTCCACCACATCTGGGCACTCCAAGGACCTCATACAGCAGAGCTACCTGCATCCCAGGTCCACCTGTAGCATGGAAATAGGACCAGCCTTGATATCTATCCCTGATGATGATGAAAATGGGTGGACTTGGAGAACACGCTGAGTCAAGTAACTCACACCCACAAAGGCAAATGTCCCGAATTCTCAATCATATGCAGATCCTAGATATGAATTTATAGACTCCTGTGCTTAACATTCTGTGCTCGTAAAAACCAGAAAGAGAGAAAAGAAGGCACCAGGGATGAAAGAGGAGAAATCTGGGGAGGGAGAAGTCTAAGCAAGATGGAGGGGAGGAAGCGGAGGAAGAAAAGGGACCATAACAAAGCTGACATGTGAGAAAGCCATATAGAAGCATACTTCTTAGACACTTACTTTTTAAAAATGCAGTTAAGTAAAACCACAAGAATTTGCATGGAGACTCCATCCATAGATGAGTACCATTTTCCCCCAGGAGCCAAAGATTATCAAACAAAAATCCTAGTGCCAGGTGTAAGATACCTCCTGATAAGCGATTAGCCAGGGAGACACCGAAGGCCTCCTGGATGATACAGGCTACTGCCATTGTTCCTGGTTCCCAAAGGCACTGCACACTGTCTTATGGGATATAGAGAAAGAAAGCTGGGTCTGTGATAAATACATCATCTCTACTGGCCTAGCTAGCCTTTATAGTGTCCACAGATACCATTGAGGCTGCTGGGGGAGGCAAGTCATGAACAGTCTTATTCAGCTGTGAATCTTTCAAGTTACAATGACCCACCAACCAAGATGTGCCTTTAGTGCAATATTGGCATGTCTGTATGTGAGTAACCAACCGCCTTCTGATTGGATTTGAATCCCACTCCATAGGAGGGTGTTCATGCCTCATACTGTAAACCATGATGTAAACCTTACCATAAACCACGGATGTGGAGGCCCTGGAGGGAATCTACTACCATTGCTGTGCTAAATAGACATGTTGCCAAGCTGCTTCCAGAAACACGTGTGTACGCTCACAGGTTGGTGCTACCCCTTCACCAGAGATGCTTCTTCCTGCCACAGGCAAGCTGGATGGTCTTCTTGCCTAAGCAGTGAACATTACCTTCTGTTTCTGCATTTAGAGGAAAACATATCTTTAGACTCATTACTACCTGCCTGGAGCCAGCACTGCTCAGCTCCTTTCTGATCTGCTGCTATAAGAAACGCAAACAAAAACAAAACCAGAAAGTGAGTGAAGAGCCGTTCACAGCTCTCAGGAGTAGCAGATTCTCCTGCATGGGTCTTGTGACTACCATCCAGATCCTCACAAAGCCAACTTTGTTTGTCTAATACCCATTGTCCTAACATAATTATCAACTTCACTCCTTTACATTCTGTAATGTATCCCAGTTTACCAATGTTCTATGGCCAACTGTAATAAATAATGTCTGGGAAAAGCACGGCTTTCCCAACACTTCCGTCTCTGGGGCATTACCGCCATCAGAAAACTAAAAATCGAATAAGCAAGGGGACAGAGAGATGGTTAAGAGCACTGGCTGTTCTTAAGAGGACCTGGGTTCAGTTTCCAGCATTTACATAGTGTCTCACAACCTTCTGTAACTCCAGTTCCAGGGGAATCTGATGCCCTCTTCTGGCCTCTGTGGGCACTGCAAGCATGTGGTGTATATGCAGGCAAATGATCACACATACAAAATAAAAAGTAAGTAACCAAGTAAGTAAATAAATAAATAAGTAAATAAATGGGAACTATATTTTACACTTCTAAATTCTGGGTGGATAATGTTTCTTTCCCTCCCTCTCCGGTCAATCAACGTTCATAACCTGTGTGGATGGGACCTCCCATCTACGACCTCTCCAGCTCAGCTCCAGGACCCTTCTCCTGCCTCTGTCCCTCTCCCACTTTGCAGACAAATGATATTAGTATTGATTACTCAAATGTGAGTTCTTGAATAGCAAGCAACATGCTGAGGAGAGCAGCACTGGTCGGAGTAGCTGTGACATTAGGGTGGCCTTTGTGGTGACACTGTTGTTTGAAATCTTCCAGGAGTGGCCTTGTGCATCATGTGAAGCACACCACCCAGTGCTCAGGCAGGTCACCCTAACCTCTGGAGACATGAGTCCTACCTTTCTATTTTTTCTCTCCCTGGGTCCCTGTCGTCTGAAAAAAGCAAACAGCTTTTGATTATTCTTCTCTTCACAGCATGAGGGAGGACTCTGAAGAAAATACCAATTCATACTGCATGTTTAAAAGAAAGGAGGAAGAGGAGGAGGAGGGGGAGGAGGAGGAGGGGGAGAAGGAGGAGGAGAGAAAACATTATCACTCTCTATCCCAATAGAGTGATGGATTTGTTTCAGACTTTCTAAGTAGGCACCACAAGTTATGTAAGAGCCGACCTGCTGGCAGACTGCCCAGTTCACATGACAGAGATAGCTAATGATTTGGGGCCATGTCCAGAGTGGCAGAAAGGGGCCTGGTGTTCCCAGGACAAGGGAAGGAATAATCAACAGCTTGGCAATGAAAGGTTAAAAAGGCATAGGAATTTGACTCTGGTTGTGCCTTTTCATTCCCTAGGCAGAGGACTCACACCTTATGCTGGGAAAGGTAAGTGAACTAACTGTGCCCATAGAGGACTAGCCCATTCACCTCAGGCAGTAGGCTTGCCCAGGACCCCTGATTGGCACTCCATATGGGAAATGATCCACATGTGATGTGTAGCATGCCTCTGCCAGGGAGTAGTGGAGAAAGGGCTCAAAGCCACAGCATTCTGGTCCTGTCCAGTACCCACTCTTCCAGGCCTAGGTATGGGCCTCTCTTCTACCCACAGCCCTCTGTGGTCAAAGTCCATGGCTTTACACCTATTCGACAGTTCACCAACCTTGAAGATGCAGCTGTTTTTTACATCTCTATTACAAGGTGATTACATTTTTTCAAGGTTTCTCCTATATTTCAACCTCCCTAACATCAGAATGTGGATACACACATAATCGTACACTTCTCATAAAGTGATGCTTTTGAGCACACAGTTCTTCTCCTAGTTGATGGACTGAAGACACAGCACATCCTCCCAACTGTGGGGTTAGTCCTTCAAGTGCCCATCTCTGTTTCTGACTAGTGATGACTAGTGACTAGTGATGTGGGCAATAATCCACAATTGGTCCCAGGACCAAAGCAGTGCAGACACCAAGGGCTCCTCAATAAATAAATGAGTGTGAGAATAAAATAATTTCTACTTGTTTTAAAGATAGTTCCCTGAAGACATGTATGACCCACAGCAGTGTAATATCTGAGCAAGGCTAAGTCAGCCCACATTTCAGCATTGATTGGGTAGATGAACCCCAGTGCTACACCCTACTGCAGAACTACTGCTCATCCATTGGTGACAGGAGACTCTACTATTCTTTTTTTGAGAAGATGGCTACTAATAGGCTTTCCATGTTCCAGTGGATGGCCCCACACACAAGCACAAATGGGCAGCACTAACTGGCCTTATTGGAATACAAAATAAATAACAAACTCTGGAGGGGCATATTGGGGCAGACAGTTATAGAGGGAGTCGGAACGGAATCTTGAAGTGGATATGACCCCAATTTATTGTGTAAATGTATAAAATTCCCAAGAATGAAGAAACATTTTCTTTAAAAGACAGAAAGGCATCCTGCTTACTTCTTGATGGATCATACAAAACACGCATTACTCTCCTTTCAGAATGCAGATGAGCATGCAGTTGTCGATATCTTTATAGCATGTGTGACCTATAGGTGCTTATCTCTGCAGTATCCATGACAGCCATTTCTCCAATGGCAAGCAACACTCATTCTTTCAAACATCTGCTCACTCATTCACCAATCCATTTATTCAGCAAGCACATGCCAAATCTCCTACCAGGTACAGAGTCCTGACACAACGGTGAACCTCTCAGACATTCTAAGTGCAAGCCTCAAGCTGCCAGAGTCCTGCCTGATTCCTATGACATCATTGCCTGATGAGTTGGGGGATTCAACAAAGTGGGGCACCATCCATGTGCCAAGGAGAACCAGGTCCGAATGGAACTTGTTTGAACTCAGTTGCCTGGGGGAACTGATGCTGGGAAACAAACTCCACACAACAAGGAAGAGCTCTGAACAAGAGGACACTTCACATAGCATTAAACAGTTTGTTGAGAAAGACCACAGGTGAACACGGACATAAAAAGACCACTTGATGGCCTCCAAGTTCACATGCTAGATCCAGTTGTCTCTGCAAGTCACTACCATGATTTCACAAGCTCAGGGCCAGCCTGCCTGCTGACTCCATCTCACTTCCCAAGGTCGAGGAACAATTGTAGCCTTGATCTTTCTAATCCAAACCAGTAAAGCTGAAAAACAAGTGGAGCAAGGCAGAAAGCTCTCCTTGTACCCCTCCTCTCACTTCACCCCAGAACTTGACTCAGCCTGGCACCAGACCTGCAGGCAATGTGCAGCCTCATTTAGAATTGATGGCTTCTTGGTTTGATGGTCTGCCAGGTACTGATTCATTCTTTGGATTTTTTTTAAACTTCCTGATATTCACCGACACTGGGCCACTTCACAAAAGGGAATCTGCCTCACTTCTAAATAGTCCAATAAGGAGCAGGCTACTGCATTGGCTGGTCAGAAATCCTGTGCTAACATTTGATTGTTGATGTGAAGCTAGAGTCCTGGAAGGCAGAGGGTATTTCAAGTTACCTGCTTCTTAGGACAGTGAAAACATACACAGGCCACTCAACATAAGGACAGCTGCAGAAGAGAAGCCAAATACTTGTTGGGCAGTGATGGCTGGGTGGGGTGAATGTATTGTAACTGATGGGTGGGTGGGTGGGTGGATGGATGGGTGGGTGGATGGATGGGTGGGATGGGATAGGAGATGGATGGATGAAGTAGATGGATAGATGAATGGATGAAGAGATGAATTGATGTATAGATAATCATGGATGAAAGGACAGATGGATGGAGGGATGGATGGATGGATGATGGGTGGATGGATGGATGGATGGATGATGGGTGGATGGATGGATGGATGATGGGTGGATGGATGAATGGATGGGGTGAATGGATGGAAGGATGGATGGATGGATGGATGGATGATGGGTGGATGGATGGATGGATGATGGGTGGATGGATGAATGGATGGGATGAATGGATGGATGGATGATGAGTGGATGGATGGATGGGTGGGTGGATGGATGGGTGGATGGGGTGAATGGATGGATGGAAGGATGGATGGATGGATGGGTGG
>JADRCH010000062.1:6862222-6896094 GCA_019843965.1 Rhynchomys soricoides
ATGGGTGGATGGAAGGATGGATGGATGGATGGGTGGATGGATGATGGGTGGATGGATGGATGGGTGGGTGGATGGATGGGTAGATGGGGTGAATGGATGGATGGAAGGATGGATGGATGGATGGGTGGATGGATGATGGGTGGATGGCTGATAGATGCATGTATAGATAGATGGATGGGTTGGTAGGTGAACAGGATTAGGTGGGTAGATGGAATTGATGGATAAATAATGGCGGATGGCAAATGGGATGGAATGCATAACAAAAGGATAGATGGGTCATGGGTGGATGATGAAGTTCTGCCAATGTGGACCAGTGATGTGCAGTACTGAAATGAGGTTAAGGTGAGGACGTCAGGGTACGAGTCTATTGCAGTGGTTAAATGACCTGGGCCGGGAGTCAGGACAACCTCAACTGGAAAATTGGATCCGTCTCTTCCTTGAAGTGTTCAAAGAAGCTCTCTTTCTCGACTCTTCCTCAGTGTAAAAATGCTCACAGTCACTATTGTTATAGTTTATTGTGAGAACCAGAGTAGTTCCAAGGTCCATAACCCACAGCCTGGCTCAAAGTGGGTGTAGTAAACACGAACATTTATCTATCACATTCTTCTTTTCCTATTTGGGGGAGGGGGGGCACAAACTTGATTTTATGAGAAAATGAAAATTTGAAATTGAGCAGGAAGTAGGATGATTCCACGTACACTCTGCCCCTCCCCCCCCACACTTTGCTTTTAGTGGCTAGACGTTTGTTTTAGACTTGAATGCTATTCCACTGTGTGACTGTACTACAGTCTATTTATTCACTTTCTGAAGGACCCTGGTGGCCTCCAAATTTGGGCAACTGTGTAAATGAAGCCAATATGGTCATCCTTAGAGGTTGTTGAATGGACATGAACTTTCAGTTCATTTAGGTAAATGTCAAACAGCAAGATCACTAAAATGAGAAAATTCACAGGAAACTTGGAGGCCATCTATCAGAGGCCACACTCCCCTGCACTTGAAGGTGCCTGTCACACCACATCCAAAGAGCATTGGGTGATCTCAGTGTTCTGGACTTAGGATGTTCTAACAGGTGTGATGGACAGCTCATTGCTTTAATTTACAGCTCCCTAATAACCCATGATGCATTATCTAATATTGCTCTTTTGAATTACCTTGCAGGTTTCTGTAAGAATGAAATGAGATAAAGTGATTAGCCCCGCAATGCTGCTTGCCTGGATCATAACAGTTGTTCACACAGAGATCGAATAAGAGAGAAGGCTGGGTGGAGATGGGTGTGCTGAGAACTGGATTGCAAGTGGTCATTTCATGTCTATGCACCTCAAGAAGTAAACAGTATCCATTTATCAATATCTGTTAAAATATCCTAACATATCTATAACTTATCTACCACCTGTGCCTTTCAAAGCTGTTGAAAGTTGATCAGTGGAATGAAACAAGATAAATATTAAATTCTTCTCTCCCTGTTGAAAACCGTTGGACTCTAATGGTAGTAAAACATCTGTCAAAGGAAGCCCATTAAGGAGGATGGTGATGAGAAATCACCATTTTATACACATATGCATGCACATACACACATATGTGCACATGTATGCACACACATGTACATGTATAACATATACAATGGTATGTGTGCATGCACATACACAGACACTATTGTATGTTATATGTATCAGTGTGTGTACTCGTGTGTGTGTGTGTGTGTGTGTGTGTGTGTGTGATAGTACAAGACAGTCATTTATTCGTTAATTAGATCATCTTAGGGTCCCTGAGAGGTAAATAACAAGTCGGTCCCATGGTTTTAGAGAAAGGAAAATTTGAAGCACTAGACAGCCAGTCTGACAAATTAAGGTTAACAGAAGTAGGAAGGAAAGAGAAGCTGCTCCCAAGGCCTAGCTGAGGAAGACAGCTCCAAGTCCCAGCTCCCATCAGACCCCAAGGCCACGTCCTCCCTACAGGTCACTCTCCACCACATTCTGACCAGACCTTGTTTGAGTTATTGTTCAGTTGACATAAAACCCAACAATGGTGTAATTCCAAGGTTCAACTCTGGGTGCCTGGAGGGAGGGTAAGCAATTATTTGCTGTGAGATGAGATAAGGAAAGTGTCATTTTCCTGCTGTGCTAGAGCCTGAAGTTCAGAACTTGTTAGAGGTGCTGTCTTTAATGACTCTACAGACATCGTTAGAAGGTGCCATGTCTTTTGCCTTGCTAGAGACTAGGTCCCCAACAGGTCCTGCCCTGTCCCTTTCCCCACCTGCCATGCAACAGAGCCAGCAGCAAGTGCATCTCTTGAGGAAGCCCACTGACTCCATCTTCCCTCCTTTCTAGGGCAGCACCTGGCCTTGGCAATGGGAATAACAGAGCAAACTAGTGTCTACTGAGCACCTACTCTGCCACACTGACCCACTTACCCAAGGCAGCAGCAAAGGTAGAAAGACAGGGATCCCAGCCCAGGTCTGCTGGGTTCTGAACTGTATCTGTGTATTCTCTTTCCTTCTGATGCCATCTGCCTCAGCATGATGGGAGAAGCAATCGGTCAGATGGCAGTTCACATCTAGGCCATTTGACTCCTTGTAAGCAATCCTGGCTAAAGAGACGGTTAGTTCTGTAACTCTAATTCCTTACCCTGACTCATATTGACTCTATAGAGAGTTCCAGGTCAACGTGACCCCACACCAGGTGTGTTTCCTGCACAGGAAAAGAGCCAAGTTGTGGGGATAAAATATGTCAAGGAGTGGGATGATTTTCTAACAGCTGCCTAGTCAAGGTTTCCTGCAGCTAGCCTGTGACTCTGCTTCAAAGGGGCTTGTGTCTGATTCCCCATCTCTTTCTGTGTTCATCTCTCTGTATCTATGTTTCCTTCTGTCTCTGTCTCCCCCTATCGCTCACCCTCCCCTTTGTCTCTCTCTTCCTCCCTCTCCCCCCTCTACTGTCTGTCTGTCTGTCTGTCTGATGCAAAACAGTGAAGGAACTGGGCAGCTAGTCTTGTTCATGTAGGCTTTATGCCACACAGCTTCTGGGTCCCCGACCTCTGGTAATGATCTCTCTGCACTATGGAGATAAACAGTCCCATTTCAAAGAGAGGAGAGTGAGGACCAGCAAGTTCAGGCGATTGTATACCACAACACAGCTGAACTTGGGGTCCAGAAGTTTGGCTTTGGATACCAGTGTTCGTATTCAGATGCTAAATGGTTCCCCGTACGCCCCTACACAGCCATGACGGACTGGCACCATATGTTGAAGGCTTGGTCCCTAGCTGCTTGACAGTCAGAGGAGACTGGGTTATGAGGGCTCTGACCTAATTAGTAGAGTAATACATTGATACACTCATATTTTGACGGCATTATTGTGAGAATGCAGGTGTATTAAGAGATGCAGCCTTGTTGGAAGAAGTAGGTTACTGGGGGTACAGCCTATGTCTCGTCACTCTTGCCTTCCTCCTCTTCTTCCTCCTCTTCTTCCTCCTCGTCCTTCTCCTCCTCCTCTCCATGAGCTGAGCCCGTCCTCTACCACATTCCTGTCATGATGTGGTGTTCTTTGCTTAAGCTCGCAGCAATGGATCTAGCTGCCCCTGGACAGACACTTCTGAAACCCTGAGTTACAGTAACCCTACCTTCTACACATCCTTTCTTTCTTGCCTTTGTCACAACGATCTGTTACGTTACAGCCACATGCCCTGGAGAACATCAAGTTTTCTTGTCTTCCAACTGAAGTAAAGAAGAAAACCACCCCCTTGGAATTTGGTGTGAGAATTAAACCAAGGACGATTGAAAGTACCTGCCTAGCATAGGAGTCCTACTGTGAGTAGTGTTATCATTACAAAAACGTGGGTCATTCCTGAGCACTTACTAATGACCTGTATTGACATTTGGAGCCCACATATGGGTAAAATACTGCCATGAAGTAGTCATGTCTGTCCTAGCATAGGATGGGGCGTAGCTGCACATACAGCTAGTGTATCCCATGCCTGTGTTAATATCACCCAAGGTCTTCACAGGCAGGAGCTATCTCTACTTCTACATTTATGTAAATGGCCCACTTTTAAAATATATTTGCTTTGTTCTTCCCTTGCAGTAATTTCCCAGATGTCTTAGCTTCTGCAGCATTACTACAAACAGATAGCTCAATGCAACGGACATTTATCTGCTTGTAGGCCTGGAAGCCAGAAGTCAGAAACCAGCATCATTGGATGGAAATCAAGAAGCAAGCCTATTCATTGCTTCCCGCAGCTCTCTGAATCCTCAGGCATCCCTTGGGTCATGGCTGCATCCCCAGGCATCCCTTGGGTCATGGCTGCATCCCTAGGCATCCCTTGGGTCATGGCTGCATCCCCAGGCATCCCGTGGGTCATGGCTGCATCCCCAGGCATCCCTTGGGTCATGGCTGCATCCCCAGGCATCCCTTGGGTCAAGGCTGCAGTCCTACATGGACACTTATCACTGCATTGTCTTCTTGTTTTGAAAGACACTGGTCATTGAATTCTATAATCCAGAATATTCTGTCTCAAGTCATACCCGCAAAGATCCCATTTCTTATTGAAGGTCACATTTAGAGCTCTACGGAGCAGACCTGATCCTCTAGGAACCAGTTCTTAGCTTCATATCCTTATGCCGCTCAAGCTTTTTAACTCACAGGCACATGCAGAGACATGTCTGCCAGCATTCAAACCATGTCTCTAGGCAAGTTGAAAACAAAGATTGACCATCAGGTCTCAAGAGCATGAAGCGAAAGTCAGAGAAAGTTGACTGCCAAAAGTAGCCTTAAGGGACAAGACATGCAGCATCCCAAATGAGATCCTGAAACAGAAAAAAGTCGCACTAAAAAACAGCAGTAAGACTAGAAAGAGATCCAGATGTTCGTTTACAGTACCAAGCCAGTGTCGGTCCACAGAGTGTCACACACTACTATAGCATGCTACTTACAAAAGATTCCAGGTGTGGAGGATGCCGGAGCGCTAGGTTCTGACATTGCTACTTTTCTGTTAAACTAAACTTATTCTAAGCTTTTGTCATTATTGCTGAAAATGTTTTCTTAATAAGGTAGTTTCAACTTTAGACTCTCAGGAGTCATTGTCTAAAGCAGACATATCACCATCCTAATGTCTCAGAGAAGAAATTTGAACCCTGGGATATAAACCTGTAGATTGGGATACAAGAGAAGCAGATTGCCCTACACAGAATGAGGAGAAAGCTGAGGTGAACCCAGACATAGGAGCTGTGGATTCCTAGCTCCTCTCTCTACTGCTTGGGAACAGTACACCACACCAGCTGCCTCTGGCTGTTCAGTGTGTCTGTGTAAGCAGAAATGTATACATGTGTCATTGTGCATATACACATAACACACACACACACTCTTCAGTCTCAGCCGCAGCCAGACTGGCAAAGAACCCTAAAGAGCCTCAGATGCCAATGTTTAACTGTTGTCCCTTCCTTTTGCCACTGTTTCCTGTCATTCCTCTTTGCAATCTAGTGATATTTTCCCAGTCACCTTCTCCAAGGAGCAGGGATAGACACCTCAGAGCTGCTGGGTGTGTCCTTCCTGTCCTTGGCCAACAGTCAACTCCAGTGCTGAAAAGAGATGGAGGAGGGACGGAAGAAGGAGACTGTGGGCCATTAGAAAAGAGAAAGAAGCATGAGCTAAGGTGCAGCAAATGGGTTGGCATAGCTGGGAAATCCAAGTCCACTTCCATGTAAATATAAAGTCTAAGACCATCTATTTGTGTATGCAATGAACAGTTCCTGAGCTCCCTGTCCTGTGAGCCTATCTGGGACATGACAGGATGCCCCAGGTGACAGGATGAGGGGTGCTGAAAGCAAGTGATCTGAGAGCCTACTGGGCTTCTGTGAGAAGGTCTTTAATGTGATGCTCTCCTTCTAGCTACAGCGTTACTGTAGTTTTACTTATCATGAGCAAACAGTCTAGAGCCAATAATGTTTGGGGGGAATTCTAGGGAACGCCATCCATGAGCATGTACACAGTTTATATATCGTGCAATCCCTCTGAGCATTGTAATGACATTTCTTACCATTTTACTTCATCCTCCCTAAGATGTAACTCGCCCCTTTCTGCAGCACATCCTTGCTGTATAGACTGCCCACCAATTAGTCACCTAGTAGCCAGCGCAGGTGACAGACTGGAGAGGATGCTTGCTGGCAAGTTCCTTAAGCGACTTCATGATGCCAGCAATGGACCACACTAGAGAGGAGGTGTGAAGCCCTTCCTTTATGTGAGAAGAGGAAGTTAACAACTAACAGGGAGAGAGAATGAGGCGTGCTGAGGTCCAAGGTCTACAAGGAGAACAGATGTTTTCTTTGTGGATGAGACGTTAAAGAGACTTCTGCTGGCTTTGCCTCCACTCTTCACAGGAACAACGCAGGGGAAAGCAGCATCTACACAGGCCTCAGTGCACTCTATACCATTAAACACCCATCGGTGCAGTCTTCAGATGCATCCTGCACAGAGAAGAGAAGAATGCACCATATCAAAAGTTGGAGAGAGAGTCTTATCACAATTCCTGCCATATGACACTGTTTGATCTTATTACTAGTTATTGTTAGTTTCTTACAGTGACTAATTGTGTTTGTGTATGTGTGCTCCCCCAAACAGATTAATGTCATATGACATATGGCATAAGGACCATTATTTGCATATATATATATATATATATATATATATATATATTTAATTCACTGCCCAACTACCCTGATTTTCATGAGAATAAGAGTTTTGCCAAGCTTAGGACACAGACTTGATGACTGGTGGACTTGTTTACTTGCTCATTTCTTAATAGTTTTATTAAGTAGTAAGCTCCGTATGTAATTTATATGTATGTATGTGTAACTCCTATGCATTTATCCACTTATAACGCACAACTCAATGGCAACGACAGGTTTGCCATCCAGTAGCATAATCAGCTTTAAAACATTTCCTTCACCTCAAGAAGAAACCCATTCTGTGAACTATAATAACAACTGGGTGGCTCTAGACATGCCCATGGATGTAATAATGACACACGAGCTGTGGAGATAACCAACCCCTTTCTGTGGATTTAAGACCCGCTCCACAGGACGAAAGCCATGCCTAGTCCTGTGTATCTGGCCAAAGAACCTATGATGAGGGAGCTCACAGACTCCTGTCATTTTGCTAAACAGAATCAAACTGACCCCTAAATTCATGTCTCTATACCATAGATTAGCCATCTGTCAGAATTCATTGGGGATGCTTCATTGTACAGAGGACAGTGGCTAACCAGAAACTCACAGATGGTCAGAGCATAGAGAATAAGTGATTTTGGAATGTTCAGCCAAAATAGAGACATCTAAATCTCAGCCCCTCCCTTAAGGCTCAGGGACCATCACTGAAGACGGGATGGAAAGATTTAAGAGTCCGATTTTGAAGAAAAACTAGGGTAAAACAGTGTCTTCAGGACATCTCAGGACTGCTGCCCTCGTGGACTCACAGCATCTGTGGTTGCCTGCCCAAGACCAGCACTCTAGCATGGAGGAGTAGGGGCCTAGGAGCCCTCAGCTCTAGTTGAAGAGCTGTTGAGATGTGATGGCTTCAGGGGGCGGGGGGATAGTTTTCTTTAATGGTGTGGGACCTAGCAGGGTGAGTACAGTAGATGACCACACATGCATGGGAATATTAACAACAGAAACTAAATGCAATGTGTTATTTTAAAAAAATAAACTGCATGCGTGCTCGCTCTCTCTCTCTCTCTCTCTCTCTCTCTCTCTCTCTCTCTCTCTCTGCCTTTCTCTGTCTCTACTACCTTCTCAACTCCCCTCCCTATGTCACAAATAAACTATTCTATACTAAAAATAAATAATTAACTAAATAAATTGCAAAGTTGGGAGAGCTATGGGCAGGATGGATCTAGGCGCAGTAGAGGGGGGTGGCAACTAAATATTATCCCAATATATTGTATGCACACACAAAATTCTCAAAGAATGAATGTGAGTGAAATATTTATTCTAAAGAAGTACCCATCAGGTATCCCCCATCGGCGAGCCTCCATCCTGCCACCCAGATTTAAGAACTATACATAGACTTGCTATCTCTAGAGGATCTGTATTATGAACCTCCAAATGGATGGAAAAGCAAACCATGACATCTTTTACAGGTGGTTTCTTCCACTTAGCGCCTTGCACAGTCTGTTCACATTGTAGCAAGTGTTAATGTTTCCTGCCCTCTAGTGAGCGAACAGTTTTCTATGGGGTGTGTGAATTGTTATGGACCTGTCTACTGAAGGATGCTATACACATTGTTCTCACTGGAGGGTTGTGATGAACAATCCTGCTATAACCATTCGTGTATGAGAAGGAAGAGGAGGAGGAAGAAGTTCCCTCCACAAAGGGCTCACCACTGTGCCAGACATGAGATGGAGGAGTCTCGCACAGTCCACAGCGCAGGTGTGGGGTAACATGGAATCAATGGCTCACAGTGATGAAGGAGTGATGGGCACCCTGCTGTGGCAGGGAGGGATCTACTTACCCAATAGGAACCATGGCTTACTTTTCCACTCTTTCCTCTGATTGGCCAGTGGGAGGTTAGGTACCAGCATGCCCTTAGCATCACCTCAGCCTGCCACACAACAGCCATGGCAACCAGCCGGAGGGTAATAATAAGCTATACTTCTCTTCAGTGTGTTCCTTTGTCCAGTTAGCCTCCTGAAGACATAAGGTTGTGGTACTTCCTTAGCTATGCTAATAATGTGCTCTGGCAAACAGGTGAGTTGGCTTTTAAATTATCAAGCGTGTGATTTTATGAATGAATTACTACAAGTGCTGGAATGTCTGCTCCCTGTGCAGGTGTGAGGGAAAGGGTGCTGATGCAGGGGATTGGGAGAACAGACTGCTGTGTGGTCTTGGGCAAGCCCCCAAACCTCTCTGAGTCTTTTCCCTAAACACAATACCCATTGGGTAATATTCATGCTCAAATACCAACAAGCCTGATGCAATCCTGTTGAGCTGGGAAGGCTGAGGATCGGACAAGGTAAGAAGTGGTTATAACAACAGAAGACCCAGTTATATATAATATATATATGTTCTCAGTCAGGGTTCCATTCCTGCACAAACACCATGACCAAGAAGCAAGTTGGGGAGGAAAGGGTTTATTCAGCTTACACTTCCACATTGCTGTTCATCACCAAAGGAAGTCAGGACTGGAACTCAAGCAGGACAGGAAGCAGGAGCTGATGCAGAGGCCATGGAGGGATGTAACTTACTGGCTTGCTTCTGGCTTGTTCAGCTTGCTTTCTTATAGAACGCAGGACACCAGCCCAGGGATGGCACCACCCACAAGGGGCCCTGCCCCCTTGATCACTAATTGAGAAAATGCCTTACAGCTGGATCTCATGGAGGCATTTTCTCAACTGAAGCTCCTTTCTCTGTGATAACTCCAGCTTGTGTCAAGTTGGCACAAAACCAGTCAGTATATATTATTATATATAGTATTATAGTATATAGTACATAGTACCCAATAATGGTATATAGTAGGGGACCCAAAATAAGTAAATAGTGGGGACCCATAAACCAGTCCCTTCCCTTAGCTCCCATCTCCTTCCCTCTATATCTTGCCAGTGTAGTGGCATCACCCACTGATGAAAGGGTCTGTGTACCCCAGTGAAAATCAGAGCAATCTCAGTGTGCTGGCCAGCAGTTTAATTTGGCCCCTTACAATGAGCTGTTTATTTGGCAAGCAGGAGATGCGTGTCGCACAGAGAAAGTGTCCATCTTTGTAAATCCTGGGACTAAAAACCATTTTCTTTCCAAATAACTGGCTATGTTACTAGCAGATGGGAGTTGCATGGAAGACAGAAAGAGACAGCCAATGGCGGCCATGGATCAAGGGAAGATGCTGGGGAATCTTAGGTTTCTTCTCTCACCTTATATCATCTGAGAGTGAGTCTCAGTAACCACAGATGCATGCTTTATGCATTTTTAACATTTGGGGAATAGTTTGGAAACATGCAGTGTTTTCATGGGGATTATAAACTGAAATGCTATGAGGTTTGGATAGAGATGGCATAAGTCCAATATGAATAGGTAAGGCAGGTAGGTAGGATACAGGAATCCGGGGGAACTGGAGAGCAGACAACTGTTAATACCTGGAACAGGGGCCCAGAGATGTCAGGGCATCAGACACACATACACACACACACACACACACACACACACACACACACACGAACAAATTAACAAAATGGAAATCCAAGTTTAATTGTATAACCTTCCATTTTATTGGTAGCTCAATTATCTTATTATTATCAATGAGTGTGTGTGTGTGTGCATGTGTATGTGTGTGTGTGTATGCACACATATGCCACATAACAAGTGTAGAGATCAGAGGACAACTTTGTGGAGTTGTTTCTATCTACCTTTATGTGAGATCAGAGGATCAACTCAGATCTGTGTGGCCAGTGCTGTATCCTCAGAGCCATCCCATAGCCTGTCAAGTGAGTTAAGCAAACTGTCTCGAGGACAGCCATTTTGAAATCTTTGCTCTGAGTAACCTGAACCCCAACTCCAAGTCTCTACCATCTGAGAGCCTTGGGAAAATTGCTCAGCCTTGCCCCATTGGATCAATGGAAGAGACTAGGGGTCAGGTGGGGGTTCCTCTGAAATGTACGTCATAGACACCCCCCTCCTTCCTTTATCTATTTGTACCAGATTCCAAAAATGTCCCTTTCCACCTTGGGGTGTGATCACTGGCCTGCTCTGCTTCCCTCCTGGCTCCTGGCTGTGTAGCTCAGGGGTGAGTCTCAGGGTTCTTCTCAGTCCTCTGGTCCCAGCACAGAGTAGCTAATGCTCACATTCTGCTGATCACACGAGCAAATAAAGACAGAGATCACACAGGTCACTTACAGGGAACTGACTAAGGATTAAATGCTGTGGGCTTAACACTTCATCTGACTGACCGATAGTATTTTCTCCCATTCTGTGAAGTGTCTCTTCTTAAAGCCTTCTCAGATGAAACGTTCTAACTCGGATGAAGCAAAATGTACCTACTCTGTTGCTGTTGTTGCGCACACCTTTAGTTTCATAATCAAGAAATCATTGCCAAACCCTCGATCACAAACATTTCCTGTGTGTTACCTTACTCAATTTTTCCTCTTAAGTTTAGATCATATTCATTTTGAAATAAATTCTCTCTATAGCATGAAGTGTGCAACTTTATTTATTCTCTTGCATGGGACTGTTCCGCTTCTCCCAGCATTCTTCCTTGAAAAAGGAAGTCTTCTTATAGAAAATAGAGATTTAGCTTCTCCGCATTCTGAGATGAAATCTGAGGTCAGGGGATCAGTATCCAGGACCGTCTTCGTACTGCATTATCCCATGACAGTAGGGCAAAGAGAGGAAGCAAGTTGACTGAACTGAAGTCTCTATGCCTTTTTACAATTGGTGTTAATCCTTCTGGCAGGTAGAGCCCCTCACAAAGCCAGCGCCTACCAGCATTGTTGCACCGGGGGTAAAGAGTCCAACATGAGGCTTTGGGAGAACATTTTGAAACTGGTATTATACAACATGCACGCCTGTGCTTAAGGATATATTAAGGTGAGCTCGGCAAGTAAAGGCATTTTCCACCTAAGAACTTGATTTCTGAGACCTACCAGGTGGGAGAAGAGGACCCCTACAAGTTGTCTCTTGATCTACACACGCACACACAAACAAATAAATAAGAAGAGGAAGTCTTCTCCTGGCAGGCAGCCTCACACCCTTGACCTTATCTCTAAGGGTACTAAGTTGGAGCATGGTGCCAGGTGTTTTCAAACAGGAATTTGTTTGAGGTCATAGAGCTGATAGCACTGGTGCTCAGATGACCATGGTAGCGCAATGACAGTGGTCGTGATGGCCGAGGTAGTAATGGGGCAGTGACAACCGGTAGCTACTTAGCCCCTGCCCTGTGCTGGGAACACTGCCAGGGGCTGACATCCTCACTGTGTCTTCCCAGCAATAACATCATTATTATCTCTGTTTCTACAATAACAGAAAAAATTATGAGAAGTGAAGTGAGCTTGTCCAAGAACCATCCCGGGACAGGGCAGAGGCAGAGTTCGAAGCCAGGGTCCGTGGCCAGCGAGCTGCGCTGTGTGTCCTTCATCAGCTGCTGCTGATCCCATGGTGGGTGGTGCCTCAGGGCAGCTGTAGCTGCCATTTGTGTCTGCTGGAGTCCCCTGGGAGTCAGTTCGATTGGTAAGGCCCAGTGCAAAATGAGAATGGGGTGGGGCATACAGCTCCTGGTGCAGTGATTGCCTAGAGTGGAGAATCCCTGAGATTAAGCCTCAGTTGGTTGAGAGGCAGCAGGAGGCACCTCTCTTTCCTTTCTTCCACTCTCTTCCCTCCTTGCACACAGGAGCTAATGGTATTCCTGCTGCATAATGCCCTTGGCTTTGAAATGAGCAAAGACCTTCACAGATGCCAGGAGCTATAACTGACAACCAGCTAGACACAGTGCACACTGTCCCCCTTCACTCACCTGTTCTGTGTGGAGAATTCATGGGTGGGATCACAGAAGGAAACAGCTCAGACCCCATGGGGTAGCCCAGAAGGCAGCAGGAAGTGCCACTGAGTCTGGCTGAGGCTCAATGCGACAGCACGTGCTCCCTCGTCCCATCATACAAAACACAAAGATAAACTGAACAAGAACTGCATGACGTTTTCACTAAGGGGTTGATTTGATTCTTCCAATGGTGGTAAGCAGAAGTTGGCACAGCCTTCCCTCTACTTCACAGGACAGCTTAATTGACCCCATATGCCTTCTATAGAGTCCGAGGTGCTCATGTGGATTATGTTCTATCAACAACACATTTGCCAGTCTGTTCTTCCTTCTTTCCATGCATTCATTCATAAAATCATCTAACAATAAGCTCTGCTCTGAACACCAGTGATTCCCAGGAGGAGGAGGAGGAGGAGGAGGAGGAGGAGGAGGAGGAGGAGGAGGAGGAGGAAGGTGCTAATGATGGGAATGATGATAAATGATGATCACCATGATGATTATGATGATGGTGAAGATGATGATGGTGAAGATGATGATGGTGAAGATGATGATAACATGAAAGAAAGAGAAGAATGGGGAGACTCATTGCTTACATTTTTGATTGTGAGCCTAGCCTTTAATGACTGAGCCATCTCTCCAGCCCCGGGAGACTTATCTCTACAAACATCATTTATTGAGTATTTACTTTGTACCAATGGTTTGAACTTATCTTCTCAGTCTCCCCGAGACTCAGTGACATACCTATCACCAGCTTACATGTTACAGGTGGGAAAATGGATGCTCAGAGTCTGGGTTTCTATAGTGAACAGCATCCAAGCTGAGATGAAAAGCCACTTGTGTGATTCTAATGGCAGACCCTCTTCACCATCAGATACTAAAGACAGTATATCATTTGGTGAGTGACAGGCCCAGTGTCTAGTATCCAGCAGGTGCTCAACATATATGCTTCTATATTTGTCTGTTGTTGGTTTAGATGCTGTTTTCAAGATTGCTGAACCTGAGTGCAGGGAGCTTTGCCAGATTTCCAAGCCCATTCGTGAGCTCAGGGTTTGAAAGGTAGGAGAAAGGTGGGTCTTGCAGCCCCCAAATCTAGTAATGGGTGGTTCCCACTCCTCCTACTGGGACAGAGCACCCTTTGTTGATTGTGCTCCCACATCCTACCCAGTCATTAGCATTGGCAGCTTCATATTGAGTCTTTGTTTTCATAATTCATTTACCTGCGATGACATAATAAGAGGAATATTGATTTAATCCCAACTTCTCTTGGCCTAAAGCCCATATCAACCAATAAAAAAGAATCGCTAATTGCAGGGTACGCTTGCTCAGCTGCGGCATCTGAACAAGCCACTTAGATAGCAGTGGGAAGCAGACCGGATCAGCAGCCAAATGCCCTATCCCAGGCTTGGGGTACCATCTTCAACTCGGGACAGTATTCTACAATAATTCTAATTTCTCCGTGGAATAAGAAAGACAAGCAAACAGGGTCACCAGGGTGAAGGCCAGGCTGGAAAACTCTTCACACTCCCATTGGTAGAATGACACGATTTTGATATTTATTGGTTCAAATTGCCCGGCAGACTCAGTCTTGCAGAAGACTCCATGGTCCGTTTTAATCCTAGAGTTCTGGAAGCCACAGGGATGGTAGTGATGACTGAGTTTACCTGAGATAAAAACGGGAAGGGAGTTAAGAGGAGGGTCTACCATAATTACAGGGGGCAATGTATATTTTTGTGGAATCTCGAAAAGCGATTTACAAGGCTGATAAAAGTGAGAATATGTTGAGGGTGGGTGGAGCCCTCGTGGATTAGCTGCCCCGGAGCATTCTGTGCAGGAAACGAAGGGGGAGAAGGTCGCTTATTAGATAAATACTTGATCCTCATCCATCTTTTGCTCACTTACTTTCTGAAGTGACCGAGATAAGATTCAACGGAATATAGATTGTGGTCCTTCGGTTACAGTTCGTAAGGACTCCTGTTTCCGCAGGATAAGGAGGCGGTAAAAGGATTTGTGTAATTAAACCCAGGAGGGAGGATGGGCTGGGAGAAACGCCCCAGCCCCTGTGCCTGGTCTAATGTCTAGAATCAGAGTTTACTCTGGCTGATTTAGCTAAGCTTGGCCAGAATGTGGGTCATTTGTTGTTCCCGTGAGGCCTCTTGCCTAGCCTCCACGGAGGCCTCTTCCAGATGAGGAGCAGTTGGCTTGCCTAGCCAGAAACATTCTGATCCTATCCCTTTAGATTTGAGAGTTGTTGTCCACAACGAAAGTCATAGTGCGAAGAGGGCTGAGGGCTTAACACAGATGACGTCAGAAGCAAGAGTTTCACTCAGCTTCTTCACTTCTTCTCATCTCTAGGTACATATCATCTCCTTCCTAGGAGAGGTCCACAAGGGAAGGGACCTCCAAACCAACCTCTGTACCTCATGTAACAGAAAATCCAAGTAACAAGGTGGTCAGCCCACCCCTGCAGGCACGCGCGCGCGCGCGCACACACACACACACACATACACACACACACACACTGGCACGCACGAAAGCACGCACCACGTACGCACGCTTCTGTTAGAGATGGTTTGGTCTGTCCACCATCTCTCTGTGGATCTTCCAAGATGCCCACTTCCTCTACTTTGTTCCTCTGACTCAGAAACACCGATTCTTTCAAGGGATGCCTCTCACTTCCTCAAGGACATTCAGATGAAGGAAAAAAATGCTTCCTCTGAGGGCATCTAGGTCCCTGGGTTGTGACAGCTGGAGACCGTATGCACTCAAGTGTTGCTGCTCATTCTCCTGATCCCCACAGATGGAGAGACCACATCTGTCATCATTTTAAATATGGGCTCCTGGGACCCAACACCCAGGATGTGTGCAGTGGGGTGCTAAGGTGAGTTAGACAGGCAGGAGAGACAATCCTCAGTACAACAGGCTCACTTGACACTACAAGGCTGTGTCAAGTGCCTTCTGAAACAACTTAAGCAGGTGTCTTGATCAAATCTTTGCACACGAATGGGTGGTTGGATTGGAGAAGGTGGGAGTAGAGAACAGAAAGCCAGCAGGAGGCTATTGTAAGAATCCAGGCGAGGATGGTGGTGTCCTGAACTGAGGTGAGGGAGTCAGCAGAGTGCTGTAGTAAACATACCTTAGAGCAGCATAGCCTCCTCCGCTCACACTGCCCTTTCAGACACATTATCTGACTCTTATTTATGTGTTAACCCCATAAAGAAAGGGCTATTATGTCTTATTTGGTAATAAGGAAGTAAAGCTGATGCAGTGTAAAGGATGGACCAGAGACTAAGTTTCAAAGCCCCATCATCTTGCTCCAGGTTTAGGCCCATCCAGTTGAGCATTCATGCTATAGTTATATCTAAGACCATCTTGAACGCTATGTTTTTAAGAGTGGAAGAGAGGAAGGGGTGGGAGGAGATGAGAGAAGGGGGGAGGAAGGGGGAAAGAGAGGGAGGGCAAGCAATTTTTTCAACTTTCAAAGTCTACATTCTTTCGCTAATCATCATAATCCCCCTGGGTCTTTTTCCTCATCTCGCAGATAAGGAAATTGCGGACTGAGAGACCTTAAGTGTCTCGCCTAAGCTTACAGAGAGCTCGGAAAAGCCAGACCTTGAACTTAAATCTACATCTTTTAGGCAATTTTAGTTCTGTGTCGCTGCATCAAGAACGTGTCAACAGAGATGGAAAAGGAGAGCGACATCTTTTTTTTCCTACCGTAATAAATCTGCCCCAGTTCAGGGTTAGCAGAGAGGCCATAGTGGAATGCCTGCCCTAGATGCACCGAGTTCTACTGAATTTGGTCTTTCAGAGAGCAGGTCTTACTTTTCACAGTAGTATGAGATATATGCAAGGTGTTTGTCTTAGTCATTGTTCTATTGCTGTGGGGAGACGCTGTGACCACAGCAACTCTTTTTCTAAGAGAAAGCATTTAATTGAGGGCTTGCTTACACTCTCAGACGTTTAGTCCATTATCATGGTGGCAGGGAACATGGCGGCAAGCATGCGAGACATGGTGCTAGAGAAATTGAGAGTTACACCCTGATCTGTAGGCAGAGAGAGAGAGAGAGAGAGAGAGAGAGAGAGAGAGAGAGAACTGCACATGGGCTTTTGAAATCTCTACATCCAATGGCACTCCCTCCAATAAAGCAACACGTAATCCAACAAGACCTTACCTTCTAATGCTTTCAAATAACTCCATTCCCTGGTAACTAAGCATTCAAATAGATGAGACACTCTTACTCAATCCACCACAGTGTTCAACAGAAGGGCAAAGGGGGGAACAGTGCTATGTCCGCCATGTTGTCATTCATATAGACAACCTAGGAGGATGGAGGATGTGTCTTTTTTGTAAGTACTGGACCTTTCAGATGGTTAATCTGCACTGATAACTTTACTAGATACATTTTAAAATCGTCTGGGAGATATGTCCAGGTCAGTCAGTTGGATTGTTTTCCAGAGATGCTTAACTGAGGAGAAAAGCTCATCCTGAGTGTAGACGAAATCATTTTGTGGGTTGGGATCCTGGATTGGCTAGAACGGGTGTGATGGTTTGAATATGCTTGGCCCAGGGAGTGGCACTATTAGGAGGTGTGGCTTTGTTGGAGGAAGTATGTCACTGTGGGGGTAGGATTTGAGACCCTCTTCCTAGCTGGGAGACAGTCCTCTCCTGGTTGAAGTTGGATCAAGATGCAGAACTCTCAGCTCCTTCTCCAGCATCATGTATGCCAGGACGCTGCCATGCTTCCCACCTTGATGATAATAGACTGAATCTCTGAACCTGTGAGGTAGCCCTAATTAAATGTTGTCCTTTATAAGAGTTGTCTTGGTCATGGTGTCTCTTCACAGCAATGGAAACCCTAACTAGGACAAAGGGTATAAGGAGGAAGTCAGCATTCCCTCTTATGCCTCCTACTCTGCTCAGATGTGAGCAAGCAGTCTCCTATTTCTGCTGCTGTGTCTCCTCTGTCATGATGGACTTACCCACAAACCATAAGCTAAAAACATTTCCTTCCTCATGTTGCTTCTGAGTAGCATTCTGTCATAATAGTGAGAAAAGTACTATAGAAATTAGTAGGGCCATTTTTGTGATGGGTCTCACTGTGGGGTCCTTAGATCTTTGGAACTAGGTTGTAGAAGAAATATGAGCATGTTTGGAGCTTTGGGCTAGAGTGGCTGTACATTCCTATAGACAGAACTTAGTATAACATTTCATGGGAGTCCAGCAGATTAGGTGTCTATAGAAAAACAGACTGTGCTCACGAGGCTTCAGAGGGGGACAAGGATTCTATCAGGAACTAGGCCTGAAGACATTCAGGATACATTCTGGAAAAGATCCGGATAGTATTCTGCCTGAAAATGTGATGCACTAAAATTTGAAGACAACATAACATCTAGCCTGTGGCACAGTTGCTGCTTTCTGCTCTCAGTCAAATTCACAGTAACAGAGAGCAGTGAGCTGCAGCTCTATAGGTTGGCAATGAAAGGAGTCTGAGTTTAAAGTTATGGGCAAGGAATCATGGACCAAGCACCTGTAATATTACAGAGATTGACACCATGGAGGAAAAATCACTTGTTCTCACTTGAAAACAGGGGAAAAAAAGCTTCTCCAAAGGAACTAGCTTATAAATATGCAAATGGTGAGATTCTAGACTGAGAATTCTACTGCAGGGGTTTTCTGCTTCAAGATAACTGCCTAGGGAATTCTCTTCCCAAGTTCAACCACAAAAGCGTCATGATAGGGAGCCAGGCTATATCTTGAGCTGGCAGAAGAGCTTGGTTCCATCCACGTACTGATAGTTTTTCAGCCAAAACCAAAAAGTTGTAAGTCCAAGGTTCCAGGAAGTCACTGGGGTCAAGCAATGTATGCCAAAGCCAGATTCTCTGCAGAGAGTTCCTGAGAGGCCATACCAGAAGCTGTAAACATGAATCATGTTATGATGGAGACACAAGTATGCTGGATACAACTACAGAGTGAGATATCCACCAACGAACAGTCTCTGAGTGGAGCCAACCCAAGAGGTTACATAGACTACAAGCAACAGAGTTTGAGGGACAGGGATACCCAAACCTGCTGGAGCCCAGGTGATGCCATCAAGAGCCCCAGGTGCCAGACATGGTGCTACAGGGTTTAGTGTTTGCCCTGCTGAGTTTCTGTCTTGCTTTAGTCAGCTCTTTCCTTGCTATTCCTTCATGTTTTTCCTTTAGAATGGAAATGTTCTACAGGGGCTCTTAGTTAAGTGTTAAATGGGTCGAATAGGAGTCTCTGAACTTCGATTTTCTGAACAGTATCAAAACTGTCAGTACTTAAGGAACTCTCACAGTAAACTAAATGCATCTTGAATTGTGTGATGATCATTAATTAGCCTTTGAGCACTAAGGGTGGACTTTTATGGTTTGAAAAAGATCTGTAGTGATGTCAGGTTAACAAGGGATGGACCTATGGTGGTCAGTCCTCACCATCAACTTACCTGGGTCAAAATTATCTAGAAGACACATGTGCATATGTCTATGTAGGTAGTTCCAGAGAGGTTCAACTGAAGGAGGAAGCCCTCCCCAAATGTGCCTGGTATCATCTCAGGGGCTGGGATCTTGGACAGATGTGAAAACAGAGAAGTCAGTGGAGCCTAGGTATTCCTCTCAGCCAAGAAGTGAGCAGCCCGCCTCATTCTGGCTCCCTTGTTCTCTGCTATGGTGGATTGCACCCACAAACCATGCACCCATAAACCATGCACCCACAAACCATGACCTAAGATAACTTTTTTCTCCCCTCAGCTTTTTGTTAGATATCTGACCACAACAGTGAGAAAACCACCCAATGTACATCTGTGGTGCAGATTCTCTTGAAAAATACATTTGTGGGGCTGGAGAGATGACTCAGTGGTTAAGAGCACTGACTGCTCTTCCAAAGGTCCTGAGTTCAATTCCCAGCAACCAAATGGTGGCTCACAACCATCTGTAATGGGATCCGGATGCCCTCTTCTGGTGTGTCTGAGGACAGCTATAGTGTACTTACATATATAAAAAAAAATAAATAAATCTTTAAAAAGAAAAAAGAAAAATACATTTGTGCACACACATGGACCTACTAGCATGGAGAGAAAAAAGATGCCAGCTTATGTTACAACCAAGAGCAAAAACGTAGGTGTGTTGGGGCCAAGTTGATTGAAACTTCTTTTATCCACCTGTACTATATAAGCTTTAAGTGACAAAAGGTCTCCCAAGCAATTAAGTGAGAACATTATGGGCCACTGAGGTGATATCTTGACTTCTGAGTCCTGGCTTCTTCTGGGGAAGATTCTGACCTAATGTCTTTGGAGTGGAGCCGGAGAAATACCATTTCAATGAGTTTCTCAAAATTAGGCAACTTGTAGCTGGCTCAGTGGCTCAGTGGTTATGACGAAGTATTGTTTTTCCAAGGGACCTGAGCTGAGATCCCAGCACCTGCAGAGGTGATCCACAGGTACCTCTAACTCCAGCTCCTGACAAGCTCTTCCAGTCTCTCAAGTAAAGTACTCTCTTATAGACACGTGACTAAAAATAAAAATAAAACCTGCCTTTCAAAAAGATTAGACAGGGGCTGGAGAGATGGCTCAGTGGATAAGAGCACTGGCTGCTCTTCCAGAGGTCCTGAGTTCAATTCCCAGCAACCACACAGTGGTTCACAACCATCTGTAATAGGATCCGATGCCTTCTTCTGGTGTGTCAGAAGACAGTGTGCTCACATAAAATAAATAAATAAATAAATCTTTTTTAAAAAGTTAGACAGTTTAAGGGAACACTGGATAGCCCAACCTTCCAATTCTATCATGACCCATGATACACTTGGCCACAGAAGAGATCTGTCTGAAATTACCAGTGAATCATGGGTAAAGTCAATGCTGACATCAGGCCTCACATCCCAGCATGCCCGCGTCTGTGTAGCTCAAGGGCAGGGCCTGTGAAGAGCCAGAGAAGACTGACCCCCTGTGAGTGATGTGTCCCACCAGCCTGGGAGAATTCCACCCTTCACATAGCTGCAAGGGGGCGTTCCCACCAGTGTTGTCTTCCTGGTCTCCAGATCCCATCCCACTGTTAACCCACTCACTTTACACACACGGAGGCAGGGTCCCTGGCCATTCCTTCTACCTGGAGAATGAAGCAGGAGATATTTGTCACCTCCGGCCTGGCAGTACCACCTGCTTCCTCCCCAGCATCTGTTAAAGCTGCTGCTTCCCAAGCACAAGGGAGCTAGGGACAGGGAAGGGGGCTGGAAAGAGAAATCAAGCCAAGCCATTCCTCCCCTGGAGCACCACCTTGCTCTTGACACCTGATACATCTGGCTGCCATTCAGCCCCTGGGTGTCTCCTGTGTCACTCTAACTGCCTTGTACACACACAATTAACAGTGTTTTCAAAAGTGGCAAATCACTTCTCCATAGCAAACAACACACTTAGTTCCGAGACAAATTGAATCAAATTCTTCGGGCACCTTTTCACTTATTAAGGCCAAGACTGTCGTATATCAAGGGTGCAAATCTCCATGCGTTGTGTGACCACAAACAGGGATGCCACGGAAAGTACACACCCCGAATTATGTCTTTAAGTGTTCATTGGAGACACTTGTAATCATGGTTTATTACTGGTCTCCTCCCTAGCATAATGAACTTTGATGAAATAATGAAACAGCTCTGGCGCCTAAGCAGTCGGGCTGGCAGCCTCTCCAGCTAAGACCTCCCCTGAGTACAATAGCCCCAGAACTGCACCCAGCTCCTGTGGCAGAGGGTCAGTAAAGCTGGCAACCAGCCCTCAACTTCCCACCTCCCAGCTGCCAGGCCTGGCCCCCTGAGTCACAGAGATGCCACGGCCAATTGGAAATTGGAAATAAACCAAGAGATCTTTGGACTCAAGGATCATACGGTGGGAAAGGTGGACGGAAACAGGCAGGACCCTCTCTTAGCACCCACTGCTGTCCAGATGGGGAAACTGAGACACACAATCAGGAAATGACCTCACCAAGGATACATGGTGGCAGAGAAAGGACTAGAAGCCACTTCTTTCATCAAAGGTTTTTCCATGGTTTCTGCAGGGGTTCTCATAACCCTGCTGGTATAGCCTTTAAATAGTAGACACCTGCCCTGGAGACCAGGGGACTTGTAGGCAAAGCCACCTTCCTTTGTTCTAATCCTGAAGACATGGCAGGTGTGGCTGGGGGAACCAGGGGGTGTCATAAGAAGTTTGAATCCCTTACCAGTTGGAGGGTGGTATTTCTCACTGCAACTTAAAGTATGGGGTCAGCCTATGTCAGACTTTCAAGGAGCACAACCCCCAGTATTGGGAGCACAGCTACTGCTTCCAAGCAGCCTTGGATAAGAGTGTCGAAGCCAACTCCAGCATTCCGATGACTTGTAATGCCTTTCTGCAGAGGGCCTGCTCTGACAACTTCTGCCATGGGCCAGTGTAGCCCAGGTGCTGTGCCCTGCAAAACTGGGAATATCCCCACCCTGCAGTTGAAGAAACTGAGACCAAAGACGTGATTAGTAATTTCTAGCGTGAGCCTGTTCATTTCATGTTTTTCCTTTCTCCCTACGCTCCTCTTCCCCTGAGCATGTATGCGAGGTTGGGCAGCCAGAAGACAGCATCTCAGTAACAATGATTATGTTCTTGGATCATTTGTTTAGAGACTTTGAGGAATGCTGGACGGGGTGAATGGATTGGAATATTTAGAGAAATGGAACCCTCCAAAACTCCTTGGGTAGACCTTTCTTTGTGTAGTATTACCTATAAGTTCTTTTTAAATGTGCTATAAGCAGTGTGCTGATGTTTTTACCATAACTCACAGAGGCTTACTCTCCATTATACTCTATTCTGTGTGCCTGTGTGCTTCCGTGATGTTCTAGGAAATACATAACACTGTGCTTCTTGCCCATGACCCCTCCCACTTGGAAACATGAGCATCATGGCTCTCTCCTTATCATTCACTGTTAGCGTCCTGCTCTCTGCAAACCCTAAGCTGGCTTTTGTTCCTACAGATTTGTCTTGTCAAGACAGCCCACGTGTTTGGGAAACGGAGTTGTACTTTTATCTGAGATCTTTCCTTGGCCCCGGATACTTTGGATCATTCTCGTGAGCATCTGTGTCCGTGGCCCATCCCTTCTCTGTTGCTGTGTCACACCTTGTGTGGCCATTGTGTGTGTTGATTATCTTCACAGAGAGGAAGACAGCCTCTGAAAGACCTTCCTAAGGAACTCACCACCTACATACTAACACCCAGTTCAACTGTTAGTCAGAAGATGCGATGATGGGAATTGTTTTTCTTTCCTGCTCTATTTTCTGACGGTATTAAATAAGGAACATTTATTTCTGCTCATGGTTCTGCTACTGAGAGTCCAGGAGCTTGGAGGTAGCTCTGCTCATGGGGCTGTACCTCATGCTTGATTATAACATAGCACAAAGTCAGAAAGGCAACAGGTGAGGCAGAAAGAGGCAAAGGCAAGAACAGCTTCATTGCATAGTGGTCAGGTGTTGGGGCAACTAACCTCATTCAAAGTGAATTAACCTAGTCCTGAAAGAAGTATATTGATCAGTTGTAATGATTAAACCACCTCTCAAAGGGGCGACGACTCAATATTACCAGAACGGAAGGCACGATTCAGCAAGAATTCTGGAGAGGACGTATCATATGGGACTACGGCAGCTTCTCCATGCTGGTGACAGGACAAGGGCTGGCTTGTGGTCTGGACCTATGACCTAGTGGCCAGAACATTGCTGCAACTCTAAGAACATGCAGCTTCCACTGTGATGCCTAGGGACCAAGCACAGGCATCCCTCATTTTAGAAAGGATGCTGACTACTGTCTCCATCTGTCCACACAGGACTTACACCGTTTGC
Organism: Rhynchomys soricoides; assembly: GCA_019843965.1. Taxonomy (NCBI): domain Eukaryota; kingdom Metazoa; phylum Chordata; class Mammalia; order Rodentia; family Muridae; genus Rhynchomys; species Rhynchomys soricoides. Next base: position 6,885,585 of record JADRCH010000062.1, read on the forward strand.
TAACAAGTGGTTTTGATTAACAGCTTTCCAGATAAGGCTCTACCATGACCCCATATGACCTAAGACTGACACCATAGAAAAGCAAACGTGCAGACTCTCCACCAAACCCCCTCCCCAATTACACAAAGGGAATGATAGTTGGTAAACAAGTAGGTTGGCTTTAGCAAGTTCACAGTGCTACCAAAATTCTTTATTGGATACTTCCAAAGTGGGCCATCCACACGGAGACACATGACTGATTCGGCCAATGGAATGAGGATAGCATCTAGCACCTCCACTGTCATTCCACAGCAGACCACTACTCCGGTTTGTGTTCCATACCTCCCATGGGGAGCCTGAGGCCCAGGGTAGAAGGATTTCCTATGACAGAGGAACACATACCTACATAAGCAGGGGCACTGGGCCAGGCAGGGATGGACAGAAAGACTGCCAGGTCTGTACATAGTAAAGCTGCAGCTTCTCTTGAGTGTCTTCTCTCTTCAGTTGACTGAGCCCATGGCAGGGGAACAGTTGTTATGTCTGATGAGGGTGGTGCTCCCTCACTGTGCTTTTGAGTTTGAAAATCCCTTTGATCTCTAATGAAATTACTTTATAGGTATTGAGCATCCTCTAGTGTGTATCTAAGATACAATGCAAATTCCTCCACCAACCTCCTGAGCCCATGACTCCTGGCCTGTGTCATGCCAGACACCAGCTACCTTGCTGTCCTACAGACCTCTGTGTGTGCACTTGGAGCCTGTACACCTGCAGTTCCTGCCACCTGCCATATTGTGCCACAGTTCAGCCTCCCCATGGGGATTCCAGAGAGGGAATAAAAACAATCCTTAAAATGTCATCTGTATTAAACTGGCATAAACGCTTCCCCTACTGTTGCCCCCTAACAATGTGGTGTAACGGCCATTTGAACGGTCTCCATGGTACCAAGCACTCGGCAATTGGTCTGCGTACATTTGTGCCAATACAGCAGACCCCTTTACCCACGTTTCAAGTCACTTCTAGTCAAACATATCCCCGTACTATATTCAATAGGAAGCTTTTAGAGAGAAAACACATCTACGTAACATTGATAGGATTGTTATGATAATTCTGGTTACTATTACAATGTCATTTATCTTCCTGGATCACAAATAAACATCACTGTAGGTGTGTGTGGGCAGAGTATGACATGCCCCGAATTGGGTCCTGTCTGTGACTCAGGCATCTCCTGTTGGTCTTGGGTCAGATGCCAGGTGGAAGGGTCTGCTGTAATACAATGATCAGTCATTTTCTGAGAGACCCCAGAAGAAATTAGCAAAGATCGTGCAGTCATCTTGAAAGCCATCCTTCACCGTCTGTGAAGAATCCTGAACACTTGGTGGCAGAGGGAAGCCTACATTTTACCCAGAGGATACAAAGCTCCCAAAGGGCCCACAGAGGCCAGGACTGGAAGCCAGCACCCCTGGTACCCCTAAAATCTGTCTCCCATAAACTCACAAGTGCAATGGAGAGGAAAGAAAAAAACCATGTTGACTTTCTCTGAGTTATCAGCAGAGGGGATCTTACCCTGCGCCCCAAATGCCTGGTCCTTGGGAACAATTCCACTGTGAAAGAACACTGATGACCCTTGAGATTAGGGGCTGGTTCTGCCTGCTGCCCTTGAACAATGGCAGCAGGTAACTGACTCAAGGTTTGGTGGCACATTTGATCAAAAGGAAGACTTACAGAGGGGATGACATCAGAATGGTGAGGACTGAGGACTGAGCTGCCACCAGAGGAAAGGACATTACAAAGATGTCCAAGTATGATCATGTTTAAGAATACAATATAAGTGTATGTGCTTGCTCCATGTGTATGTGGTGTGTGTGTGTATGTGAGAGAGAGAGAGAGAGAGAGAGAGAGAGAGAGAGAGAGAGAGAGAGATAACGCCAAGGAAACTGAGGCCAAACAAAAGAATTGACTGTCCTGCAACCTGGCTTCTATGGATCCTGGTCCCTGGTCCCAGAAGACAACAGAAAGATTCTGGAATCATCTGTCTGCTGCTTTTTATTTCCAAGTGACAGCCATTTTTTTTTTTTAACCTCTGCCAGTAGAATTGTGTTATCACTGGGATTAGCCTTGTGCCTATAGGCTGGCCACTGATGATTTTCATACCTGGACACAGGAGGCATCGTCACAGCATGGGGCAGTGTACATGGACAGCAGAGGGTCTGCACTGGAGCCTGGAAGAAGAAGGGAGGCAGAAGCATGCAGGGTCTGAGGGGGCAGCTGTTGCTCTGCGCTAGATGAATGTGGTGCGGCCTTGAGACATGACAGAACTTAAGACTCAGAAGAGAGATAGTTTTTTAAGAAAAAAAATTTTTTTTTCTTTTTTTTAACCATTACAGAGTCAAATACAAATATATATAAAACATTGGTTTTCCACGGTCCTCTGACAGCTACAATCACAGTGTAACTCACAGTTAATTGTAACTGATGGCTACTGAAGTCAGAACAAAGACTTAGAACTTGGGTCTTCTGTGTCCTTTTTCTGTGTGCTGTTTTCTTCCCAATGTGCTGTACCGTATATTTATGTATGTAGGTAGACATGGTCTACTGAAGAGCCAGAGCTGCGAGGGGTGTGATCTTTACCACTGGACCTATACAGCAGGACCTGCCTCTTTTCCCACTGCTGCACAAAGTCTGCTGTGGACACCGGCTCCCTCATACCTCAGTCCCCAGAGGCACAGTGTCTTGGTCATGTCATTCTCTCTATTCAATAGTTGAGGTGTCTCAGGCCCTGAATGGTCTTCTGACAAGCTCAAGACAATGAGGGAGTGACAGGCAGAGCAGCAGTCCATCTCCAACTCAGTCACCCTGTATTTGTGGATTGGTATTGCAGGACCCACATGGTGTGAGCTTTACATATAGGAAATAGGGAAAAGTGAGTGATCCTGGAGGCTCACACCGGTGTCCCAGTAAGCCACCGAGGGAAGACTATGTATGGTTGGAGTCCCTACAATGAGGCCTAAGGGTTGTGAATCTAACTGATCATCATAGAAGTTGTCAAATGCACTTCTTAGTGACAATTGTTGCCTTCATATAGTCTATTGCTAATAAAATACCTGAGACTGGATGTTTTAGAGACAATAGCATATATATTTAGTTATTAGTCCATGACTCTGAGGCTGGAAGTTGAAGAATGCATTGCTAGCATCTGCCCAGCATCTGTCAAGAGCATGCTGTTGTAGGATAGGACTTCATATGGTACCTTATGCTGAGACAGAACTGAGACATCTTGACTCTCTCTCCATCATCTTATAAAAATGGTGGTGTCAACGTGGACATATCATGACCTCAGAGACTCCTATTCAACTCCTAAAACCTCCACTTCCAATTCATGCTCAGAATTTTCATAAAAAGGGAAGCTTACACAGATTACATCACAGCTCCCTGGCCTCTTGAATCCAACTTTGCTTCCCGCCTCTACGTTCCAGGCATGTTGACTGCAAGGCGTATCCTATTAAACCTTCTGTCTGCTTTCCAGGAACTAATCCCAAGCCAATGAGTGCATCTGTGTGGGAAGAAGTAAGCCCGGAGCTTACCTAGTTTAAGGCCCTTTCCAGGAATGCCCAGTGTCCACTGAAAGGCCCTACCAGAACCCAAGAGATAAGTCCCCAACAGACACTGAAAGTGTCCCATCCCGTAGCCTCTCCAAGAAGGACTCTCACCCTGCTGGGCCCATGTGAAGGTGATACCTGACTATAAAGTATAAGAGTCATCATGGCAGACAGGTGAGCAGAGGCCCTAGAGCGACCCCTCTTCTAGCAACAGACAGAAGAAAAACATAGAGAATCCTTCAGAGACATTTCTGCTTATTTCTTCACTTGTGTGATAGGTGTGGGTGTGCATATGCACATGGTGTGCATGTGCACACATCTGAAGACAACTAACCACCAGGAATCAATTTTCTCCTTCTACCCTGTGGGCTCCAAGAGTTGAACTCGGATAGTCAGGCTTGGCAGCAAGTTCCTTTCCCCGATGAGCCATCTTGCTGGCCCTGGAGGCGTTTTAAAAACAAATTTTTGCTTAACCTCCTTAGTGACCCAGAGAATAAACACAATCGTGAAATGTACTCAACTTCTGTTTGTCTAAAGAGTATTTGCCTATTTAGTGCTTGACTGGGGGCATGCTACAGTTACTTCCCTGTAAGTATCAACCCATGAGATTTGCCTGCCATGTTCCAATTATGGAAAGATAGTTTTTGGTTTGCTTTTCACTTTTTGATAGGTGGCAGCAGGCAGCCAACACAATGTGAGCATCTACATGCTGGTCATCAAAAATGAAGAACTGTGTAGCAGGTACAGTGGCCAAATTGTGTGTCCCTGCAGAGCCCCTGTGAACTGAGACCTGCTGTACGCACAGGAGACTTCCCAGTATCAGGGAGAAACAGTTATGTCTTCTTTTTCCTACCTCAAACCATGTGCCACAGCTCCTGGGATCCACCCACGTCAGGCAGAAAAGAGTGTTAATGAATCTGAGCTGAACCCGAACAGCTAGGCACTGTTCTGAGATAACAGAATAACTATACATACAAGGTTCCCTGTGTGTTCAGTGCTAGGAGTAATCTAGAGTTGCTTTAAATTACACAAGAGTCTGTGCATGTGCATAAGCCAATGCCCTGTTTGCTGCTTTAAGGGACCTCAGCATTGATGGAGGCTGGAACCAGATGGATACCAAGGGCACAATAATTATACAATATTCCAGTCATTCATATATATATATATACACACACACACACACACACACATACATACATACATACATATTCTGGTGACTCATTGAGATAATATTTAATATTCTGTGATGTAAACATTTGAAAATTAATTTGCCTGAATCTTTTTTATCTTTTTATTTTTTGTAAACACATTTATTTATTTAAAAAATACTGTAGTGGAAGTTTTGGCTTCAAAAGACACAGAGCCGTGCATAGAAAGAAAATGTACTGGATCAGAGAAAAAGCGGTGACACCATTGGCTACAGAGGGAGCAACGTAGCAAACTGTTGAGCGTCATTAACTAAATATCGAGTCTACAAAGGAGTGTATATCACAGCATAAATGCAAATTCTGAGACGCATCACGTGAGCAAGGACAGACCAGTACCTGGTGGATGAAGCAGTGATGTAGCAGTCGGGGGAGCAGCTAGTTTTGAAAGGCCCTGGCAGTGTGGCACTGCCCCCTTCTGCTGCAGAACAGCTATCTGAGGCAAGGAAGCCTTGTGGAAAAAATAAGAAATTCAAGATCATTTCCGGCCACATAGTTCAAGGCTAGCCTTGGATACATCAGACAATGAATCCTTGTCAAAAAAGGGGGAGGGAGGGCGGCTGGGGAGATGGCTCTGCTGTTAAGAACACTTCATCTACACACACACACACACACACACACACACACACACAAACGCGCGTGCACATGTACACAAACACAATTTTAAAATAATAAAATAAACCTTTTCTTAAAAGAAAGTCACATACGGGGGGCTGAAAGGGGGGACAAGGTTTGAACTAATCCCGAAGTGCCGGCAGAACTCTGGGGAGCCTGTGGGAGCCACGCTTCTTTCCGAGTTATCAAATGTTTACACTTGGGTAATAGCACACATGTAATTAAGTGAGCACATAAAATGAATCTATCTGCAGTGGCATGATAGCTGGTGCCGAATCCTATTAAACACATTTAATTAAAAGTGCATTAAACCTTCAAGCTTCTGAACACACCCTGCCCTCTTCAAAGCTGTCCCTACCATTAAAGCCTGCCCCACTATTAACTGTGAGTCAGCTCAGGACCCCTTTGGGCATGACCCGGTGAGGTGAAGTACCTCTTAAACACCAGTGTATCACAGGCACTAATGGATTTAAATCAGGGAGATTAATTCCATTCATTTGGCTCCTTGTTTCAGAAACAACTGTCACACTGAGCTTAATTGCTGAAGATGGTTGGAGGGAGACCTTGGGAGATTAGAGACTCGGGAGGCTGGTTTGTAGCCAACATCAATTATTCGGTCTCCTGTGCAGTGGGGACAGAGGGTGAATCCAATCCAGACGACCCAGTGCCTCTTGGTTACCATTAGCGCCTCGATTCTCCATCAATCATATTTTCACAGACCCGGGAGAGAGTAAGGAGCTACAACAGGACTTTTGTCCGGCTTCAGAGCTTGGCTTTTCCATCCTGAGCATCCCACTCCCTCCAAGTGGGGGCCTTACACGGCTATTTTTCCATCATTCTTCCAAATTTTGACTAAATAAGAAAATAAGACGTGACCAAGAGTCTCTGGGAAGGAAAAGTAAAATCGCACCTTGTGAGGAAGCAGCCCGGACCTGAATAAGCTTACCCATGCTTCGCCACCCGATAGGCCCCTCCCACAATCCCATCTCTCCTGTAGTATCATTTCCGGTCCCTTTTACCTAAAAGAGTTCGAACACACAGGAAGAGGTTATGAAACTACTCATTACTCTCATAAGGATCCAAACCTCGAATCTCTTGCCACAGTCTCATCGTTTCCTGGGTCACCTTTAGGCACATTGCTTAATTGGAGGTAGATTCATTTGAGTTGGCCAAAGAAGCCTCCTGTTGATGTGATACAAGAGAGAGCGTGTCTTGGAGTGGCACACGGTGGGAGCAGGGAATGTAGCAGTCAGTATGACTGCTGGTTCCACAGAGAACCAGTGAAGCACCCCACTATGCCCACTGAAACACCCCCCACACACACACCATGGCCAACCTTGTGGGGTGTGGCTGGCCAAATACAGTTAGAAGGCACCCATGCCGTGGTACAGCTCGGCTGTCAGCATTTTAGATCTCAGAGCATTCAAACAATGGCTGTATCAAAGTCAAGGGACAGCCACTCTCATTGATCCTATCACAAAGCTGTGGCCAGGATGTTTATCCTGTTCATTTGTGGGCTTGAGAATGCAAATACAAAATACAGGTAAAACTTCTGTTAAGTGGCCTTGATCTAAGGGTCTTGTGTCAAAGTGTCAGACTTACTTGGAGGTGTAAAATGTTCCATGGGGTAACAATCTGATCTATCTACCAAACTACACCGTGATGCCCATCAGAAGGAAAAGAGAACAGTCATTCACTAGAGACCTTGAAGAGCCCAGCCATAGCATGGCAGTTTCTTCTTGTCTTACCACCTGAATTCAGTTAGCTCCATTGTATAGAGAAGGGCTGAAGCTAGGCAATCGTCTAGGGTGGCCCCGTCTTTCTCCCTCCCCCTGGAAGCCCTTGCAGATCAGTGAATATAACAAACCAGGCAGAGGGAGAAACAAGCTCCCAACAAAAGAAAGCAAGAGACCAGGTTCTTACGCCCACTCAGGCTATTAACTGTTAAAAGTAAATTTAATGTCCCTCCTCCTCGAGCTTCCAAAAACTGAAAAGGCTGGGGCTTCCCATTCTCTTTCTAGAAGGTTAGCATTTTGCTGATAGCAAAACTAGACTAAAAGAAACACTAATAAAAAAATGCTACAGACTAATCTCGCTAGCAAGTATTGATGCAAAGATCCTCAGCAAATTTAACAATGTATTAAAAGGATCAGGTTCCATAGCCAAGTGGGGCTTACATGGCTCAACACAGAATAAACAACAGTATAATATATTGCATCAGCAAGTTTCAGGAAGCAACCTAAAATCATCTCAACTGATGGAAAAGAAAGGACCCAATAATATTGACCATGACTTCATGCAGGAGAAACACAGAAAAAGCTAGTAATACAAGCAAACCACCTCAGTAAGTCACAGGGATGAAAATTCCTAGATAAGATGATGCACAGAGGTGAAAAAATAGAAGCTTTTCTCTAACGAGGGAAAGTCAAGGATGCCCACACCTGCCCTCTCTGATGGGAATAGTTTAGAAGTTCTAGATGCAGCAGTTAGGTAAGAGAGGAAAGCAATCAACGAGCCACTGAAAAAGTGAACAAAACACTGGTTCTGACATGGTGTTAAGAAGCCTGTGGAAGGAAGAAATAAATTCGGTGAAGGTGTGGGATACAGGATCAGCACATGGCATCAACTGCATTTCTGTGCATGAACACTGATCAAACCAAAACCTACATTAAGGAAACAGTGCCACATGTAGCAGCATCGGTAAAGGTAAGACACTTAGAGGGAGAATACCTACAGAGCTGAAATACTGGAAAATTCAAGAGCACTACTGAAAGAAGCTAAAGAACACCAATGAATAGAAATAGACAATAACTGATCACGATTAGAAGATGTAGTTTTACTGAAATGTCAATACAGCACAGACTAATGACACATCCTATCAAACTCAATGCAATTCCCATAACAATTCTAATGTCAATTTTGCAGAAATAGAAAAAAAAAAACTAGAAAATTCATAAATGAACTCAACTAGCCAAAATTATCTTGAGAAATACAAAGTTGGAAGTCTCATATCCCCTGATTTCAAAACATATGACAAGCCTACCAAGAGTTTATTGTGGGCTTCAAAAGAGATACATAAATAGATGGAATAAACAAGAGTTGGGAAGAATGCCCTTGGTACCTTCCCAGGAAAACCATGCAACAGGGATAGGGTGGCATTTCTAACACATACTGTTGAGAAAACACTATCTCCACACACAAAGTGAACTTACAATGGATCCAAGACAAACCTATACCCCAAAAGTGTGAAATCCTTAGAAGAAACCAGGAAGGTATCTCAAGCTCTGTGTCCAGGCAGGATTTCTTGGCTGCCACACCAGAAACACGGGTGATGAATGTCAAAAATAAGTAAAAGTTCAAAATGGTTGAGCAAAAACCACGCTAAACATGGTGAGGGCAAAGCTATCGAGGGAGGGAAATACTGACAAATCTGTATGGGAGATTAGACTAGAGATGCGTTTCTAAATTCCTGAGCTCGATACACACAACAAATTAACAAATTGAAGCTGAAGTACCTGAACAAGTGCTTCTCTGTGAGTGCTACAAAAAGGCTAAACCTCACGAAAGAGGCCCAGTATCTAGAGAAATGTCAATCAAAGCCATGGTGACACTTGCTACGTGTGAGGATGGGAAGTCAGAACCTTCATCCATCCGTTGTTCACGGTGATGGGAAATGGTGCTGTTGCTATGGAAAACAGTGCAGCAGCTACGTTCAAACAGAAGCACCCTGTTGGGGAAGCCAGGACATCAAGCAGCTCCATGGAGGAATGAGCTTGCAACAGCTGCCTGTTCACTGGATCTGACTGGATCAGGAAGCTGGGAGGACAGAAAGCTAGGACCAAGCTCTAAACCTCAAGGCCCAATCCCAGAGATTCACAGTTAAAACACATTAAGTGTTGTGTTGCCTCCAAACCAGTGTGGCTTGGAGGATAACTGTTGGCCAGACTGTCCCCATACATCTTATACTTGCTAAATGAATATTCCCCTTGGTCTTGTGTGCTCTTAACTACCGATGGGTGTAGAACAAATGACCCAGATTTTTATAGCTTCAGAAGACAGTATCAATTCTCCTGCAATGGCAAGCCTCTACTTAGATTCTCATTGTCCTGATTTGGAGTGTCTCACAGGCTCTGATGAAGGTATTGGACAATATTATAGCAACTTTGAAGGTTAGCCAGTGAAGGATCTACAGAGACTCCTCAACCCAGGATGCAGTTAAAACCTTACCAACTCACTGCAAACTGATGCTCCCTTGTTAGTGGAACTTCTGAGATGTGAATGCGTTTACTGAACATCACAGCCAGATGCCTGAAATGACCTCAGAGCACTTTCATCAGCCCAATACAGTAAAGCGATCAGTATCTCTTGTCATTGACGGAATGCTGCCCTAAAAGGGAAACTTGAATGGTTGCATGATTATACTTTGGAATCATTGTAAAGCCATCGAGCAAGATTGTTTATAAACCCTGGCTTTATCCATCGCATGGATTGTCAGGGTAACACCCGTTCCTCTGGCTGAAGGGCCTAGCCCTACTGTCATCCAGGGCACTGTGTGAATCTGGGGAAAGCCATTTAACTTCTTTAACTCCCAGGCTTCATTACCAGCAGACTACAAGAATGGAGAGGGGGACATGATGTCAGAAGCAACTTCTATCTTGGTGAACAGTGGTCATAAATGTTCAGCAAGATCGTTAGAAGAATTTTTTTTTAAAGAAATAAATTTAAATAAATAAATGGTAGAGAGAGAAGAGCATGACTCAACTTGCTCGACCAGCTGAACAAGAAGCCCCAGCTTTGATTGGCATTTCACTCATTTCAAATGCCTTGGAGCAAGGCAGCCCAGGATTTATTTGCCCTAGACTAATGAATGTGAGCTACTCAGAACTAGAGTGAGAACATCCATTCATTTATTTTTTCAGTCAATAAATATTTATTAACAGCCTACCTACTCATTGCTAGGCACCAAAAATAATTTAGTGAGCTTGGAAGAAAGGGAAACAGTGAGGAAGGAAGGGAGGGAGGGAAGGAAGGAAGAGCCATTCTAAAGGGAGGGAGGGAGGGAAGGAAGGAAGAGCCATTCTAAAGGGAGGGAGGGAGGGAAGGAAAGAAGAGCCA
>JADRCH010000062.1:6896104-7017843 GCA_019843965.1 Rhynchomys soricoides
GAAGAGCCATTCTAAAGGGAGGGAGGGAGGGAAGGAAAGAAGAGCCATTCTAATGATTCTGAAATGCATTCCACTAGTGTACTGAGGTATTCAGGCATTAATTAGTTACTCCATTATCGATCACAACAAATCATTTAATTATGTGAAAATATAATCAAGTCATATTTGCTTTGAGCAATATATCTCTAGAAAGACACATAAGAAATTGGCATATGGAGTTCACCCACCAGGCCAGTAGATTCAGGTAGCGTAGTTGTTTCTCCTCTTCCTCAAGTCTCTCTAGGGACTCCCCAAAGTCTCACCAAGTATTTGACAGGAAGCCTCCATCTTCCTAACATGGCCTAGAAGCACAGGTAGCAAACTTGAGTCACCTCTTCCTAGCCGATCTTAACTTAGGGCTTCCGGAAGCCCTGCACACTACCAGTCTGGTACTGTCTCCATCTTCTCCCTGCTCCTTCCCACTAGAGATTCCCCATAGCCTCACCCAGCACCCATCTAGAACCATATGTGTCTTCTCTCTGTCCCTCTCTACTCCAGAATTAAAAAGTCCCCACCCACCACACATCCAGAACCGTCCAGCCACTACAAAAGGCCCCAGACACATGTGCCCCATGTTGTGTTCCCCAAACTCATATCAAAAGTCACAGCAGACAACCTGACTCTAGATGCCCAAGTCCTGTTGTAGGAGCACAAACAATATGAAAAACTAAAATATGTCCCCTCCAAGAACAGCAGCTGCATAGGAATAGTCTCTAATGACCGCAACTCAGACAAAACACAGAAGACAAAGTTTAAAGGAACAATTGTAAACCTGTTCCAAAGTTGTAACCAACGTGGCGGGGCCAGAAGAGAAAGCAAAAGGAATACAAGCAGAAAGGAAGAGATCGAAAGATCTCTATCTGCAGATGGTACAGAAGAGATTCCACTAAAATCATTTAGACATGGTCCACACTTTCAGCAAAGCTTCAGGTCACAAAATTAGCATACTAAGTCAGTACTCTTACTTGGATAGGAAGATTAGTTTTCTTTAAAGAAATGGCCCCTGAAAGCCTGTCCAGGATCCAGAGCATGGCCCGATATCCATGCACAATTGCACATCACTGATAGGTCTCGGTGGACTATGAAAAGGACAGAAAGTTGGAAGGGAGGCTTGGGGGAAGAGTCAGGGAAAGCACAGATGGGGAGTTGGGGATTATTGTAATCAATATCTATCCATCCATGTATGAAGTTCTCAGAGAATTCATTTAAAAAAGCCAAGAGTCTTCGTATATACCAGTGATAGACATACTGACATGGTAGGGGTTGGTGTTAACTTAACCAAGGAGATACAGGATGTCCACAGTGAAGTCGTAAAATAATGAAGAAATAAATGAAAATGAAAAGCCCTTCATTCTCATGGACTGGTAGAATCAACGCTGTAACAATGACCATCTTACCAAAGTAATCTACAGATTCAATATAATCTCAATCAGATTTCTTTCATGATTAGAAAAAATCTTAAAATTCATGTAAAATAAATAAACAGGTGGGTAGGTAGACAGGCAGGCAGGCAGAGAGACAGACAGACAGACAGACAGACAGATAGATGAGTCAGGACACCGCTCATCAGAAAGAACAATGCTGGAGGTGTCAGCACACCTGTAGCATACAGAGCCAGAATAATAAAAACAGCTTGCTATTGGGGGAGGGGAGTGAACAGACACAGGTAATTTCTATAGCTCAAGGACCCAAATACAACCTGTCACAGCTGCAGCCACCTGAATTTTGACAAGCATGTCAAAATGTGTACTGAAATAAAGACACCATCTTTAACAGAAGACACTAGACAAACAGGATACCTACATGTAAAATAATGAAACCAGATTCTTATCTTCCACTCTGCACAAAGATCTCAGAATCACACTTGAAACCTTGGAAGTGCTAGAGAAAAAGATGGAAACTGCTAGACAAGACGCAGACAGAGGCAAGGACTTCTTAAACAGGACTCTGGTTGCTCCCAAAATAAAGCCAACAGTTGACAATGGGACTTTGTGAAACTGTAAATAATTTTTGGTATGGCTGAGCTGGAAGATTGCTCCCTGTTGGCCAGCTTTTGTGATGCCAGAGGGGGTTATGCAAGCATCTGTGTAAAAAGGACATCAGTGGTCTTAATCCTGCTGAGAACAATAGAATTTACAGTGCCACCCTACCAAGCAAGACATGCCCACTGTCACAATAATGGCACAATGTCAAGAGGGCAACCAAGCACACTATCGTTGGTGTTTGGGACCTACTACACAAAAGAGAAACCATGATTTTTACTATAAACCTGGCTTAAAACCTATAACTAAGAATAGACCTTAGCCAGGACATTTACTAGTGTATGTTTAACTAAACTAAACGACAGCACCCAGCTGTCTTATAGATATTTGTGTTCATACTCATTCACAAATGATATTCTCAGTCTTGATCAGACAAACATCTCAACGAAAGGAAGTGAAGGCAGAGAGTCACGGCTGTCTAAGATACTGAGGATAATTAATTGAGGAGTTCTCTGTCCTAAACCATGGTGCCATTTACACCACCCCTTCTAAATCTCAGAGAGAAAGAAGAATATCTGGGTTGCTTTCTAGCTTAGCCAGAGATACTTCCTTTTGGACAGGTAATACAGAGACTAACTGGTCAAATCAACAAGGAAAAGTGACTGGGAGTGCTTAGCCCTAAATGAAACATCTCTATTGGCCACATCTCCCAGGCCCAGGGAACATCACAGAAGGGGAATGACAGACAGGAAGTAAGAACCAGAGGTGAAGAACCATGCTGTGAAATCCCATTTTATGAGTATGTCATGGCTGCTTCACTCATGAACTCACAATAGGTGTAGTTACCTAGACAAGACCGTAGTAAAACCAAGCCGGTCAAAATTTCAGTATCGGTGTGGGGGTGGTGCTCTTGAGGCTCCGCCCCTCTGTGAGAATTGCTTGGCAGCTAATGAAGGCTAGGAAAAGGACAGCAATTTTCTTTCAGGAAAGGAAATGTAACCACTACCATGCATCAGTAAATGATTCCACACCCATAAGCACAAGGGCAGCACTAATTAAACACATTGAGATCTTTTTTAAAGGAAGAAGGAAGCATGATATTGCCAGTGGAATCTGTTGAAGGAGTCCAAGAGGAGTTGGAGGAAGAAAAAATGTCAGTAAATAGAATCCTGTTACATGGTCCACAAGTATGAAATGGTTGAAGAATAAATACATTTTAAAAATTTATCGGTAAGGGTAGGGGAGCAAGGTGAGCGGAGCTCATATGTAGGTAGGTCAGGGGAGAGAGAAGGGAGATCGGAGGAGGGGGGACAATCTCTAGGACATGCCAGAGACCTGGGATGGGGAGAGCACCCAGAGGTTCTATGGGGGTGACTCTAGCTGAGACTCCTACCAGTGGGGGATGTGGATCCTGAAGTGGCCACTTCCTGTAGCCAGGCAGGACTCCCAGTGGAAGAATAAATACAACCCACCCACAAAACCTTCGACCTAAAATGTGCCCTGCCTACAAGATGTGCAGGGACAAAGATAGAGCAGAGACTGAGGGAATGGCCAACCAATGACTGCCCCAAATTGAGACCCATCCGATGAGCAAGAACTCAAACCTGGCACTGTTGATAATACTCTGTTATGCTTGCAGACAGGAACCTAGCATAACTGTCCTCTGAGAGGCTCCACCCAGCAGCCCATGGAAAGAGATGCAGAAACTCACACTCAAATATTAGATGGAGCTGGAGCTGGGGCATCTTTTGGTAGAGTTGCGGGAAGGATTGAGGGAGCCAAAGAGGCCAGGGACTCCACAGAAAGACCAACAGAGTCTACTAACTTAACCGTTGGAGGCTCCCAGAAACTGAATCAACAACTGAAGAACTAACAGAGGCAGGACCTAGGCCCCTGCACATACGTAGCAGATGAGCAGCTTGGTCTTCATGCAGGTCCCCCAACAACTGGAGCAGGGGCTGTCCCTGAGCCTGTTGCCTGCCTGCCTGTAAATCATGCTTTGTCTAGCCTTAGTGGGAGAAGATGCGCCCAGTACTGTAGCGACTTGATAGGGAGAGGGGCCGTGTTAGTAGGGGGTGATACCCAGAAGGAAGGCTTCCCCTTCTTGAAAGAACGGGGCAGTGGAATTTGGGGAGGACTTGTGTGAGGGAGTACTGATAAGAGAGAGGAAGGGCTGATACTGGGTCATAAAGTGAATAAAAAAATAAATTAAGACAAGAATATAGCATATGAAAAAATCTATCATCAATAAAAGAAAAAATGAATCGGCAAATGGCATTTGCGTTTCAGAGATATGGGAATAAAGCAACGCCATAGTTTAGTAGAGCATTGGCTGAGTATGCATAAAGTCCTGAGTTTGAGCCCCAGCACTGCATATGACATGATGATAGCCCATGTTCATTATCACCCTGACAGGACAGTAATGCAGCTGTTAGATTGACCTGTATGATGTGGCCACACAGGCAGACAGCTGCAGGGATAGATTGCTTCTCAACTTTGATATCTACCCTGGTAGTTACCCCCCCCCCCATTAGGCAGTCACTCATCATGTCTTCTCCTGGCATGAAGCTTGGCATCTGATAGATGAGACAAAATAGGTCACACAGAGTCTCTGTGGATGGCTAATCAGGAAGGGCCAAAAGCAAGGTACCTGGAGGAATGCTGCAGGGTAAAAGTAGCCAAGTTGCTTTAGAACATGTGGTTATAGAGTTGGTGTTTGTCCCTTTGAGGCAGTTGAGGAGTGACAGCGATATGGTGACCAGTTGTGCCACTTAGGATTCAGAGGAGCTACTGGCCCATAAGACTTTCACTGGGACAACCAGGGAAGTGGGCACCCCAGAATGGACCCGGCTAGTATGCCCCAGTAGAGGAGGCAGGAGAAAGGGGCAGAGGGTGTAGATTCTGGTGGAGATGGTAGGGTTAATGATTGTAATCTGGACCCTCGGCAAGATGCTGCTTGGGAAAAAAATCTTGATCAACTGTGACTACCAACAGTCATAGCCTTTATACCTCAGGCAACTGCACACTATTGGTCATTGAAAAGAAGCACCCAGCAAACCTCAAGTTAAAATACATCCTCTTAGTTTAACCTGCATAGCCTGCTGCTCCAATTTATACAAAACGGTAAATTGCTCCTTTATCCATCAAAGCCAATCTGAGGGCAAAATTAAGCTTGACACACATTTCTGAGGGGCATACCTGACTGGCAGCCATGGGGTTCTCTCCCCCATTACATTTGCCAATATTCTGAAGATCTGAGAAAATAGCTTAGATGTTACCAAGATCGAATGTCAGGAATCACTTCAGCTGAAACAGTGCACGGCAGGAGAAGCTGACAGCATCATTTTCCAGCTCAGCTCATCATTTTCAGACTCTAGCTCAACTTGGGTGTAACTGAGCACAGGTGATTAAGCCAATTGCCTTTTTGATGTCTACACAGAAGGAAAGTTTAGATGACTTCATTCTACTGCACGGGAACTCTTATCCAGCCTTTGGTCACCTCTGGGACTGATCCTGAGAGTGACTAGGTCCTGTTGCTGGTTCATCAAGATCTCATCACAGAGATGCAGAGAATGGCAAGTCTGTCAGAGCCAGCAGACCCATCCCCTTCACTTGGCTTGTCTTTGCCATTTTTTTCCACTGTAGCCGTCTCTTTCCCCCTCACAGCTGGGGCTGGTGCCTACTTGGCTCATCTAAGAGTAAATGAGTTTGGGAAGATGTCTGACTACATCTCGCTTCGAAGGTAAACAAACTGAACTCACAGAGAGGCAGATGTGTATGCAAAGTCCCTGTACATGGTTGGATTGTATCTGTCTACACCTAGCCCCAAAACTCATATGTTGCAGTCCTACATCATGTGACTCTTTGGTGGTAAAGTCTTTACACAGAAGCCATTTGGGTATGCTCTATTCAAACATGACTGTATCATTTACAAAGGGACAAAGGTAACATACACAGGAAGAATCTCTCAGGAAGCGGAGGGCAGAGAGGCTGTGATTGTCTAAGCCAAGGAACGCTTAACCACAAGAATTTGGGGAGAAAAGAACAAGGTAACCCTTCCAGTCCTCAGCATGGAGGAACTTTGCTGATAACTTACCTTGGACTTGAAGAATTGTAACCCCACGAAATTATGTTGTTTAAGCCAGTTAGTATGTGAGTGAGTGAGTGTATGAATGTGTGTGTGTGTGTGTGCGCATTCGAGTGTGAGTGTATGTGTGTCTAGAGATCAGTCATACTAACTCAGGGCTCACCCTCTGTCTCAGTTTAATGAAATGACCCTTGTAAAATTCCTGTCTCTAAATAAGGCCACATTCTGAGGGAGTTAGGTGTGAGAGTGGGTGTATTTAGCAGGGTCGCACACATCAGTCTGTAAGTAGCACTCAGCTATATTTTAGAGTCGAGAAGACAAGCTCCCATCCCATCCCCAGCTCCTGAGACAATGCTCTCCTACCTGCGTGCTCATGCTCACCCTGAAAAGGCTCTGTGAGCTCAGAATCCACCCCCTAGGACTTGTTAGAAGGTGTGGCATGCATAGGAATGAGTGTACCGTGATGAAACTTGTTTCTTTGTAGCTGACCTAACAGAGAAATGTTTTAATAACTGTAAGAAGCTGGGTGCCTGTCTTTTTCTCATTTCTCTCTGTCTTTGGCATGCAAGTCTTAGGACAATCAACCAACACCCTGCCACCTATCCCTACCCTCCTGCCAGGTTCTTGGCAGGGTACAGGAAGTCTCAACAACTACATAGCTCTCTTCAAAGCATTTTTCTTCTACCTTTGATTTTTATAGGTGCTTTGTCTATAATTACATGGTTTGCTGCATGTCTTATTTAATAAGGATTAATATGAACTACGTGTACCAGCAAAGGGCAGCGCGTAACTAAATGAGCATTTAATAACTAGTATTCATTAAGGCAATTATTTTAATAAATTAGGCTCAGTTAAATGTAATCATGTTCACCCTGATTTTTAAAAACAAAACAATACAAAACAAGCCTACCCGATGTAACATTGAAAGATGGTCAAAGAAATAGACAAAAGCAATAAAGGCCAAGATGGTAATGGGAAGCCACTGAGAGATCAGAGATGATAAAGACAGATGTTTGAAGTAAATTGAAACTATAGATTATTGTGTATTTAATGTAAACAATGAGAGTGATCGTTTTTCAAGAGCATGCCAAGGGTTGAGACCCTTTCTCTGACACTTTCGCCTTCAAAGCAAGCAGACCCTTCCATGTTGTTGCTACGTCAGAGATGAGTGTTCTGGGCCTTGCCTCCACGCAGCAGCTGGAAGGCCCTGGAAGCAAAGGCTAGGGTCTAGGCAACCTCCCTTCAGAACCTTTTCTTTAACCCTTGTCTCAGAAGTTCTGCATTCCAGGAGTTAGAAATGGAAATCCATCAGCTCCAGCTAAACCCCAGGCCACAGCTGCCAGAAAAGCAGGCTTCCTACAGACCATCTCCTGTCTCTGTTTCCCCAGACCCAATCCTATAGTCTCCTCCCTAGTGCTGCAACAGAACACCACCTGCAATCCTGTGTCATCCCTGTTCCCAGCTCCTGTGGATCCCACAACCCGCCCCCTCTGAACCAAGGGCTGCCCCTTCTGGGACAACAAATAGATTCAAGGCAACACCACACCTCTCCTATTGCTCCTGAGACCCAACTCACCACACCAGGTCCAGCTCTATAACTAGAAACCTACTACGGTCTCCCTTTCTTGTCTGACCCCATTCCCAACAGATCACAAAGACCTTCCTTCCCCCAATGTATCCCAGTTAGCCAGCCTCCAACACTAGCAGGCAGTCCTGGTGAACACACCAGCTAAACAGGCCAGGAAAACAGGCAACAGGAAGGCAACACATTCTCTGAAAATCCAGAGAGGAAACAGAAAACATAGAAGAAAGCACCCACCCAACAAAGACAAATCTAGAAATCAGCACCTAGACCTTCGATCATCCCAACCCCAGATGCCAAGATGCCAGCATAAGAACACAACTAATAACAGCCAGGGCAGTATGTCTCAACTAGGCCAAGCTATCCTTCCACATCAGCCCCTGAATATTCCAACACAGCTGAGACACAAGAAAAGGACCTTAAAAGAGCATTTATGAATATGATTGAGGGCCTTAAAGAGGAAAATAATAAATCCCTTAAAGAAATCCAGGAAAACAGAAACAAACAGTGTAAGGAAATATTCAACTATTCAAGACCTGAAAGTGGAAATAGAATCAATAAAGAAAACCCAAACAGGGAATTCTGGAAATGAAGAATGTAGGAATTGGAACAGGAACATCAGAGTCAAGCTTCACCAACAGAAAACAAGAGATGGAAGAAAGAATCTCAGGCACTGAAGATATGATTTTTAACAAAAATGTGGATACATTCTACAAGAAAAAAGTTAAATCTAAAAACCTCTTGCCACAAAACATCCAGGAAATGGGGGACGTTATGACAAGACCAGACCTAAGAGTAATAGGTATAAAGGAAAGTGGAGAATCCCAATTCAAAGGCCAGAAAATGTTTTCAACGAAGTCATAGAAGAAAATATTCCTAACCTAAAGAAGGAGCTGCTGATAAAGGTTCAAGAAGCGTACAGAACACAAAATAGTTTGGACCAGAAAATGTGGCACATCATAATCAAAACACTAAACATACAGAACAAAGAAAGCAAGGAGTAAAGACCAAGTTACATATAAAGTCAGACCTATCAGAATTACATCTGACTTCTCAGTGGAGACTCTAACAGTCATAAGGGCCTGGACAGATGTACTGCAGGCTTTAAGAGACCATAGATGCCATTCCAGGCCTTTTGATTACTTTAGAAGGAGAAAATAATATATTCCATAATAAAGTCAAATTTAAGCAGTATCTATTCACAAATCCAGCTCTACAGAAGACTTCAGAAGGAAAACACCAACCTAAGGAGATTAACTACACACATTAAAACACAGGGAATAAATAATCTCACACCAACAAAATCAAAAGAAGGAAAACATACACATACACACACACACACACCACCACCAACAACAACAACAACAAAATAAAAGGAATCAACAATCATTGGTCATTGATATCACTCAATATCAATGTTCTCAATTGCCCAGTCAAAGGTACAGACTAACAGAATAGTGCAAAAACAGGATCCATCTTTCTGCATCCATTCAAGAAACCTCAACATCAAGGATAGATATTACCTCGGGATGAAGAGGTGGAAAAGGATATTCCAAACAAGTGGAGATAAGAAGCAAGCTGGTGCTGCCATTTTAATATCTAACAAAATAGACTTCAAACCAAAACTAATCAAACAAGATGAGGAAAGACACTACATACCCAGCAAAGGAAAAAACCCACCAAGATGATGTCTCAGTTCTTAATATCTCTGCTCTAAATACAAGGGCACCCAAGTTGGTAAAAAAAACAGACAAACAAACAAAACACTACTATTGTGTATCACAACTGACCTGATATGTGAGAGACTTCAATACCCCACTCTCATCAATGGACAGGACACCCAGACATTAAGCAGAGAAGTTCTGGAGCTAACAGACATTATAAACCATGTGGACCTAATAGATATCTACAGAACTTTTCACCCCAAAACAAAAGAATATACCTTTTTCTCAGCACCTCATGGGACTTTCTCCAAAATTGCCCACATGCTCAGATACAAAGCAAGTCTCAACAGATATAAGAAACTTGAAGTAGCTCCCTTTGTCCTATTAGACCACCATGTATTAAAAATGGATGTCAACAACAGAAAGCTTACAAACTCCTAAAATGGAACAACTACTCTCTACTGAATGAAGACACAAATAAAAAAAAAAAAAGTAAAGATTTCCTTGAATTCAAAGAAAAAGAAATCGCAGCATTCACAAACTTATGGCACACAATGAAAGGTATTAGGCCAGTTCATAGCACTAAGTACCTACATAAAAAGAATTGGAGAGATCTCACTACTAGCAACTTAACTGAAATCTCCAGAACAAAAAGAAGAAATCACACCTAAGTGGAATAGACAGTAAGAAGTCATAGAACTGAGAGCTGAAATCAATAAAATAGAAACAAAGAGAACAATACAAAGAATCAATGAAGCAAAGAGCTGGTTCTTTAAGAAAATCAACAAGATAGAAAAACCCTAATGCAAGGTAACTAGAACTCAGAGAGAGAATATCCATATTAACAAAATCAGAAACAAAAGGGGAGATATAACAACAGACACTGAGGAAATCCAGACAATCATAAGAACATATTTTAAAAACCTATATGCCATCAAATTGGAAAATATAAAATGAATGGATAATTTTCTCAATAGGTACCACTTACCAAAAATTAAATCAATATAAGATAAACAATTTGAAAAGACCTATAATTCCTACTGAAATAGAAGCAGTCATTAAATATCTCCCAACCAAAGGGGAAAAAGTCCCAGAGCCATATAGTATTGGCACAGAATTCCACCAGACTTTCAAAGAAAAGTTAACACTAATACTCCTCAAATTATTCTACAAAACAGAAACAGAAGGAACATTGTCTGATTCATTTTATGGGGACAGTTACCCTGATACCCAAACTACATAAAGACACAAGAAATAAAGAGTATTACACACCAATTTCCTTTATGTAAATGTAAAAATATTCAATAAAATACTTACAAGCAGAATTCAAGAACACATCAAAAATGTGACCCACCATGATCTAATAATCTTTATCACAGAGATGTAGGGATGGTTCAAAATATGAAAACCAGTAGATGTAATCCACCATACCACATGATCACCTCATTAGATGCTGAAAAGTTCTTTCACAAAATCCCACACTCCCTCATTATAAAAGTCCTGGGGAGATTAGGGGTACAAGGGACGTACTTGAGCATAACGAAGGCAGTTTACAGCAAGCCTATAGGCAGCATCACATTAAATGGGGAGAAACTCAAAGCAATTTCACTAAAATCAAGAAAAAAGACAAGGTTATCTGCTCCCTCCATACCTATTCAATACAGTCCTTGACGTCTTAGGCAGAGCAACCAAAGGAGATGAAGAGGAAAATGAGTTGGAAAGGAAGAATTCAAAGTATCATTATTTTCAGCTGATACCATAAATGGCCCTAAATATTCCAAAGAGAACCCCGACAGCTGATAAACACTTTCAGCAAAGTGGCTGGGTGTAAAATTAACTCAAAAAGAAAAATCAGTATCCGTCTGTCTTAGTTAGGGTTTTCTATTGCCGTGATGAAACACTGTGAACAAAAAATAAATAAATAAATCAAGTTGGGGAGGAAGGAGTTTATTCAGCTTACACTTCCGCATTGCTGTTCATCGCTGGAGGAAACCAGGACAGGAACTCAAGCAGGGCAGGAACTTGGAGGCAGGAGCTGAAGCAGAGTCCTGGAGGAGTAGTGTTTACTGGCCTGCTTCACATAGCTTGCTCAGCCTGCTTTCTTATAGAAGCCAGGACCACCAGCCCAGGGATGGTACCATGCCCAGTGGGTTGGGCACTCCTCAATTGATCATTAATAGAGAAAATGCGTTGCAGCTGGGTCTCATGGAGGGCTTTCCTCAACTGTGCCTTCTTTCTCTCTAACGACTCTAGTTTGTGTCAAACTGACACGCAAAACCAACCAGTACACTCTCCTATATACAAATGATAAATGGACTGAGAAAGAAATCAGAGAAACACCTTTCACAATAGTCTCAAATAATATAAAATATTTTAGACTAACTCTAACCAAGCAAGTGGAAGACTTGTCTGATAAAAATTTCAAGTCTTTGGAGAAAGAAATTGAAGAACGTAGCAGAAGATGGAAAGGTCTCCCATGCTCATGGATCAGTAAGATCAACATAGTAAAACTGGCCACTCTACCAAAAGCAATCTACACATTCAATTTAATCCTCATCAAAATCCCAACCTTGAAAAGACAATTCTCAACTTTGTCTGGGAAAACAAAAAACTCAGGAAAGCTAAAACAATTCTGAACAACAGAAGAACTGCTGGAGGTCCTGCCATTCTTGATTTCAGATTGTACTACAGAGCTATAGTAATAAGAACCTATTGCCCTAAAAACAGACACATTGGTCAATGGAATCGAATTGAAGACCTAAACATAAATTCACTCACATATGGACACCTGATTTCTTATTAAGAAGCCAGAAATACACCCTGGAAAAAAGACAGCATCTTCAACAAATGGTGTTGGTCTAACTGGATGTCTGCATGTAGAAGAATGCAGATAGATCCATATTTATCATCCTGCACAAAACTCAAGTCCAAGTGGACCAAAGATCTCAACATAAAACCAAATACTCTGAACCTGATATAAGAGAGAGTGGGAAACAGCCTTAAACTTATTGACAGACAAAAAGATTTTCTGAGAATACCAATAGCATTAAGATCAACAATTAATAAATAGGACCTCATAATTAAAACATTCTATAAGGCAAAGGACACAGTCAAACAAACAAAACGTCAGCCTACACAATAAGTAAAGATTTTTACCAACTCCATATCTGATTGAGGACTAATATCCAAAATATATAAAGAACTCAAGAAACTAGGTATCAAAAAACCAAATAATCCAATTTAAAAATGGGGAATAGCTATAAACAGAGAATTCTCAATAAAGGACTCTCAAATGCCTGAGAAACCAAGAAGTGTTCCACATCCTTAGCCACCAGAGAAATGTGAATCAAAACTACTCTGAGATTCCACCTAACATCTGTCTGAATGACTAAGATCAAAAAACATAAGTGACAGCTCATGCTGATGAGGATGTGGAGTGAGGGGAACATTCCTCCATTGCTGGTGGGACTGCGAACTTGTACAATCACTGTGGAAATCAATATGAAAAGTCCTCAGAGAGATGAGGACCTACCTCAAGACCCAGCTACAACACTCTTGTGCATTTACCAGAAGGAGCTCCATCCTACCACAAGGACACTCACTCAACTATGTTCATAGCTGCTTTATTCATAATAGCCAGAAACGGGAAACAACCTAGATGTCCCTCAACAGAAGAATGGATTTTAAAAAAAGATGTGGTACATTTACACAATGGAGTATTATTCAGCTGTTAAAAAAATGACACCATGAAAATTGCAGAAAACCTGATGAAACCAGAAAAGATCACCCTGAGTGAGGTCATCTGGACACAGAAAGATAAACATGGTATGTATTCGCTTCAAGGAGCCTATTATCTAGAAAGTAAATGATAACCAAGCTATGACCACAGACCCAGAGAAGTTAGGTAAAGAGAAGGTGTCTAAGGAAAACCCAAGGATATTCCTGGGAGGGGAAAATAAGATATGTTTTGAGGGATGGATTGGGGGTGGGTGAGAATAGGAGGTGGGGGTCAGGTAGCAGGGGGTGATAGAGTGGAGGGGGAGAGTGTGGGGAAAGATAGCTTGAATTGAAGCGTTTGGGTGTCGGTGTGGGAACCTAAGGCAGTAGAAACTTCTTGGAACATATGAAGGAGATCCTGATGAGGATTCAGTAATGGGGGATATAGAGTATCAATTACTCATCTCTTGTAACCAGGCAAGGCTTCTACTGGTGGAACCAAGTAACATTCAGTTGAGTTATTATTGGCCAAGAAGATCCCATAGAAATCCCCAAACAACCCAGGCTGTTGCTAAAACAACAGGTTACTCTCCTCAAACTGACCATGGAATTGAGGACAAGACCCACAGAGCTCATTGAACATGGAGAAATCCAGCTCATGCCTACATGGAGCCCTCAGCCCTATGTCCTGGTCTCTTTAGTGCAGGAAGCTACTCTGCAGGCAACCAAAAGGGAAACATGGACACCAACCCAGCCACAAACCTTTGACATACAATCTTTCCTGCCTACAAAATATGCTAGCACAATCGTGGTGCAGAACTTGTGGGTGTAGCCAACCACCATCTAATCTGGCTTGTGGCACTCAATGAGAAGGAACTCATGCCCAACACAGCTTGGGTCACCATGAACAAGAGACTGCGACTATATAGCCCAGAGACCTAGGGTAAAACCAAACACTACTGGTCATTAAAATAAATAAAATGATTCCTAATGATATTCTGCTATATTCATAGACCAGTGACTTATCCAGTCACCATCAGAGAGGCTTCTTCCAGTAGCAGATGGGAGCATATACAGGACACACTGCTAGTCAGGAGAGTCTAAATTTGAGGTCTCCATCAAATCCCTCCCTTCAGAGCTCAGAGAATCCAGCAGAAGAGGCAAAAAGACTGTTATAAGACCCAGGGGAGATAGGAGATACCTGGAGAACAAGGCCCTCTAAATCAACTAAGCAAGGTGCATATGAGCTCACAAAGTCTGAAGCAGCAAGTACAGGGCCTCCAGGGATCTACACCAGGTCCTCTGAGTATACATTATAGCTATTAGCTTAGTATTTTTATTGGACTCCTGACCTCGAGAACACATGAGTCTCTCTCTTGCCTGCTCTTGGGACTCTTTTCCTCCTGTTGGGTCGCCATGTCCAATTTCAATATGGTGCTTTTTCCTTCATCTTATTTTATCTTACGATGTCACGTCTCTCTGGTATCTCTTACAAGCCTGTCTTTTCTAATGAGAGACAAGAAAAGGAGTGAATCTGGAAGGAAGGAAAAGTGGAGAAGAGCAGGGAGGAGTCGATGGAGGGGAAGCTATAACCAGGAAATATTATCTCAGAATAGAAGCTATCTTCAATAAAAGAAAAAAATAAACATTTAAAAGAGAAAAAAAAAAAGAAATTTGCCAGCTCCTTAGTATAAGAAAAAGACAGGTGCTTGGTTAATTCTCTGCCATCGTTGTTGTGACATTCTTGATAATAGTTCTTAACTGTGATTTGGCATTTTGAACGGTTCCCTATAAAAAAGCACAGGTTCTGCAGGATAAGAAAGAGATCCAAAGGTAGTCACTTTAACAAAACAATTTCTAGGTCTCACAGCAGGGATGCACTGAGATTATGTGGACAGACAGCTCGTCCGTCTTCAATGCATGGCTTCCTTCTCTGTGTCTGGTATGACTGTCTATTCTCACCACCCCTTAGCCGGAAAGAAGCGGAAAGATGACAGAGAAGTACATAAAGTGGGCCTCGTCACTTTCACTCTTCCCATTGGTCAATACATGGTCACGTGGATACTCACCCCCCTCCAATCAAGCAGGTGTGTGGAGGGTCTGTGTACCCTACTTCCTCTTTCTCAGGCTCCAGCATTCTCAAGACCCGCTGCTCACAAACCAACCTGATCTCTCCATCACTCCAGCTTCTAGAATGCCATGATGTGCTTGTGACACTCTTAAGGATGGAAAGGGTGCAATATAGCGTGCAAAATGGCGTGCACAAAGATACGATGTAAGATCATCATGGGGTATATGCACTCAGCGTACTTGAGACATGAAAAAGTTCACGTTTGGACATGGGTAGCAGCCTCCAAATGCTTCATTAGGTAAACACAAATACTCAAGGCTCTGAAACATGTCTGGTCCCAATAAGGACCAAAGAACCTAGATATGGGAGATGTCAGATGTAATGAAGCATAGCAAAAAGAGAGCTTTGAAAGTCATCCTGTAGGCTGTCTGGAGATGACAACTAGGACTTCCACACTCTTTTTCTCCTGGACTTGACTCTCACCAGGTCGCTTATAATACAGGAGCTCTGGTCATTCCTGCTTCTGTGCCTTAGACCCTGACTTACCATGGGCCCCTGAGCTTGTTTCCTGTTAGTATCATAAAGTTTTCATTAGGTGACTTCTAATATTGAAATACTCTTCGGTTCTCATGCCGTGACCTCAGTGCCTGTTTCTGGCTTCAGTGGCTCCAAGATTTCCTCATGGCTCAGAAGAAATAACTCTTGATGCCCAAGAAAGAGCCCTCTGGGATTGTAGCCAGAAGGCATCGTACTTCATTCATCCCTGGGACTCTGTTCCCATCATGATCACAGCTATGCAGCCAACCATCAGACACTGAGGAATTGTGAACTAAAGGGTAATACCATGGTGCACTACAGTAATATGAAACCATGATGTACCCTTGTTGGTCATACAGTAAAGCGGAGATTTCCCAATGTTAAGGCTGGACATTCTAACTGGACAAACCACATATCTGAGGGGTGAGCAGAATGACTAGAAACACAGACATCCCGTCAGACTGGTCTAAATTCAATTTTTCTTCTAGCACTAACTAGCTGCAGGATGTTGCTCTTCATAGGTCTTGTTTTCTCTAAAGCAAAAATAAGTGAGTAATAGTACCCAGCTAATACTGTCCCTGTAAAACTGAAATGATAAAGAATTAAATGTTGCAAGAACAAGGTAACCCGGAAGAGCAGGGACTCTCTGCTCGTAGAGCCCCGAGCATCACAGCTTTGTGTTTCTTGTGCCTCTGGGCAAAAAGAAGCAAATAACACTTGGCTCATTAAGCAGTTAGCTACAAAAGACTTAACAACTATCTGACATAGAAACTTAGTAGAACTTTGGAAAACATAGTTCACATAAAAGAAAGGATGAGTTATTTGTTTGTTTGTTTGTTTTTCCCCATTTGTAAATAGGCAAAATTATAGCCATTCCTTGATCTTTATGAATACAAAACAAAAAAAAAACAAAAAAACTTGAGGATGTTCCAGACTCTTACATTAAATGGCACAGAACCTGCATATGGATAATACACACACATCCTCATCTACGCTTGAACCGTTTCTAGATGACATACAACACCCAACAACATGAGCATCCTGGAAACAAACTGCACTGCTCATGAAGAACAAATGGCCTGTGGGTACTAGCACACACACCATGTTCTTTGATGCATGGCTGGTTGAACTGAAGCATGCTGAGCCTGCAAACAGAGGGCCTCCCGTATTCAAGGAAGGACGTGTGCTCCTTTTGGGGTCTCTACAACGTCTCACACCCAAGGGGACAGAGGAGTGCCACCACTTTCAATCCCTGCTTCATTTACATTGGTAAGTTGTATTTGTGCTCTATTACAGCTATTCATGGAAAGGAACGTACTGCTGACTTAGAGATAGTTGTGTGTGTGTGTGTGTGTGTGTGTGTGTGTGTGTGTGTGTACTGGTGTGTGTGTGTGTACATTCCTTCTGAATTTTCTGCAGCACACTGGAGTATTTTGGCTCCTGGTTTAGCATGCTTGAAAGAAATCACTTGTGACGTGTCTGTCCATCCCTCTCCTAATCTACTTTCCCTCCTAACTCTCTTCCTTCTCTCTTCTCACCCTCTTGTCCTTCCTTCCTGTCTCAAACTCCTTCTCCCTCATTCACTTCCCGAAGTTATCAACTCCTAGAGGTGCAGCAAGCTCTCCCTGTGTCTCCAGCACCCAGCACCAGGGGCTTTTCTGTTAAAATGGGTGGAATTCCATTGAGAGTCCTTCTCTGAGTCTTGTTCCCTTTGGTGAACCAAGCTAGCACCTTCCCTGTCACGCTGAGCCGAACACGCACAGAACTAAGTCAGGCTCTCTCACACGTATGGTTGGAAACTTTGATGCACTTAATCTCAGTCCTGAGCTTGTTTTCTTGGTGGTGTCCTCCTCTTTGAAGCTAAGATTGTTCTACCTGGTAACTATATTAGAATCACCTCCAATTAATGTCTTTCAAGGACAGCAGTGTTTCTCAAAGGATCTCAGACCAGCTGCCTTTGATCCACCCAGAATACTTGTTCATAGCACTAGTCTAAATCAACAGACTCTTTTTCTTTTACATTATTTCAAACTATTTCCCAAGATAACTCTATGCAAGTACCCTTGATAGTCAATAATCTTTAATTTGGAGAATTAATGCTGAGCCACCACTATGCAACTAAGTTCAGCCTCAAGGTCAACACAGATCCAACCCCCTCCCCAATATCTATTGAGTAGTTTAGGGGAGATCATAGCTCTCTCTGAAGGCAGAACTGCATGCTTAGATCACCTGATGGTTGCTGGCTTTCCTTCGACTTCATTTTGCTTCCAATCATTGTCACTCAAGTACCCAGGACCTGCTAGGTCTGTGTAAGGTTAAATTTAGCTGGGCACAGTCTGTCAGTCTGGGGCCATTTTCTCTTTCTGGAATCTTAGAAGTCCTGGCCTATGAAAATCTATGTACATCTATATAGTCTCATGATCCTTAGAGCAAAAGCAATTCTCTTGATGCCATGAGGAGTTTTCGGAATGTCCACAGAGAAGTGACCCATCACTCCTTGTGCCTTTGACTAAAGGAGAGAGTCCTTATGAGCCCAACTTATATCTTTTTAAACTTTTGCCTAATCCCACTCAGCATCCTCCTAACCTTCACTCGTTCTAAGCAACTGAGGCTTCTTTCTAGATAGCTGCAGTCTAGTCTTAGTCACCATAGCAACTGGACATCTTGTTTCACTCCCATAATGCTATGCAGATATACTATTAAAATGTGTTATGGAGGTTCCATAAAATATAAAGATAACACTTTTTAATATTCAAATTTGCAAAAAGGTAATCAGGAAATGGTAGACAAATTAAGTTACTGCTTATCCAACAGGTCTCCTTCTTATAGGCTACCAGCCATTCAAATTACTACAGCAGTTACAGAAAACGTTTGGTGGTTCTTCAAGAAACTAGAAATGGAACTACAATATAATGAAGTAATTTCACTACCAGGTGAATAGTCAAAGGTGAGGAGACCATTGTGTTAAAGAGATACCTACATGATGCTAAAATGGGTCACCAAAATGGGTCAGTGGGTAAAAGTGCTTGCCGCCATGACTGATGAACTGAGTTCAATTCCTGGGACCCACATGGTGGAAGGAAAGAACCAACACCAGCAAGTCATCCTGTGTAACAAAATTTCTCCAGGGGAGATACAGCACATGTCTACTCACCCCAGATAGGGAGCCTACAACTGAAATACAAAACCACTAAAGACCAATTTGGTAAACCAGCAAGTAAAAGGACCTAACCCACTCCATTTTAAAAGAGGCAGCCATGTTAGGTCTCCAGTTTCAGTTTCCCAAAGAAGCAAGCAAGACTCCTCAGGAGAACCAAACCACAAACAATGGGTCATTAGTCATTAGCAGCCCTGACATTTGGCCAAGAGCAAGGATGAGCCAGGAGTTGAGTCCTGAAGGATGAGTTCCGGTGACATCTGCCCTAGAGAGATAACAAGCCCCAAATTGGGTCTGTTCCTGGAATTCTTTAAGGTCTCACCAAACATAATAGCTAATATAGCAACCAATCAAAAATATAGTAATATGACTGCTGCCAATCATGTTAGAGGTTACCCAACCCTTCTAGAAAATTCTCTTAGCCCTTTATAAAAAGAGCCTGCAAGCTTCTCTTGTCACCATTTTGTATGAATGGCTGACCCCTGCATACTGGTTGTTTCTGCAGAATAAACGCTCTTTGCTTTTGCGAACTACTTGAGTCTGAGGTCTTCCTTCAGTGATTCTCAGACCCTTACAGTGAGTTTTATTGGGGTTACCTACAGAAGTATAGGTGAGGGGTTACTTAGATGAGTGACAGCTGCATCGTCAAAGCTCACTTCAGCCTGGGTGACAGCTTACAAAAACTGGGAACCTAGAGCACACTGCACAGCCTGCAGGCAGCTCAATAGGTTGGAGAATGTCCCTGCCAAGTGACTCAGTTAGTTTAAACCTCTTCCAAGCAGCTCTGCTTGTATCTGCTTCTTTCAGGCAGCTGGTCTGGTTTCAGAGTCTTCTTTTGCAACTTGTCTTGTCTGAGAGTGACTCTCAGCAGCTTTATTGCTCACTCTGCAAGGGAGAGGCCTAGTAAATCTTGTCAGTTTCAGGGACTTCCTGGAAGATTTTAAGTTGTTTAACTCCCTGCTTAAAGAACTTTTCTGTAGGAGGGTATGTTTCAATCTTAGCACACACAGACATGGACACACACATATACACATCAAGGGATGTCTATTGACATCCATGTTTATTGAAGCATTATCTACAATAGTGAAGATATGCAATCAATCAAAGGTTTTATTGACAGGTGAACAAATGAAGAAAATGTCAAACCTAAAGAGCTGATCTCGTGGAAGAAAAACCTAGAACAGTGGTCACTAGAGAGTAAGAAGAAACGGGGTGAAGACTAAGGTCATGTAATAGGTACAGCTAGAAGCTAGGAATGGTATCACATACCTATAATACCATCACTTAGCATGTAGAAACAGGAGGATCAGGAGTTCACAGCCAGCCTCTGCTACATAGAGAGTGCAACGTTAGTCAGGCTGTATGACACTCTGTCTCAAACAAACAAAAATTCAGTTAGGAAGAGGAATTGCCTTTTGTTTGCTATAAACTCAGTAGAGAAACTAGGTATTAGAGTAATTTATATACTATCTCAAATTGGCTAGAAGATATAAAAATAATAAATGATAAAGAGAGATTATAATAGATGATAGATAACTATAATTTGCCACATAAATACATGTGTTGTTGTGTATCAATTGTAAAATTGAATAATTTTAAAGCATAATTTCTTCTGGATTCTTAACACTTACTCCTCAGTTCAGAGCACATTTTTTCTATTATACCCCTTACCCAGTATGCTCTCCGAGCCATCCTTGATCTGGCAGATTCACTCTTCTATAAGAGTGTTGACCACCTTAGCACCTCTGAAACTTCTCCAGGCTCCCAAATGTATCCAAGGAAACACTGCAGCCATGCAGTGGAACACTGGGGCCCCATCTCCCCTATCTCTCCCAACGTCCACACACAAACTGCATCATCCCCCTTTTCCTGATGCTTTTTCCCGTCACTTTGTTTTAAACTATCTTTCTTTTTTTCTTTTTCCAAAACAGAAATTGGAACCGGGCATATGGCTCAGTGGTTATAGCATTTGCCTCGCCTGTTCAACACCCTGAGTTCAAGCCTCACTTGAAGTGATTGACGTGGTTCACAGCTTTATTGGGGCACGGCTGACAGCTAATGGACCACACACTATGAAAGTACAACTGAAGGAGTTCTGATAGACACCATCAAAATCAAGGTGGGAAACTCACCCACTACCCCAGAAGCTTCCCTGTGATCCTTATAAGCCACCCCTCCATAAATGATCCCTTATAAATCACCCCCCATGAATGATCCTTTATAAGCTCCCCTCCCCTCCACCCATGATGCATCACTGTTTTGCTTCTGACCACTCTATATTTGTCTCCATTTTTAGAAATGGAAATTTCTAAATTTCCTCCTACTCCTCCTCCTACTCCTCCTTTTCCTCCTCCTCCTCCTCCTCTTCCTCCTTGCATTCTGTTTCCATGGTTACTAAGAAAGCAGTAAAAGACCACATAGCTTTTAAGATCAAGGTCTTCTTTCTATTATGGTGGGAGGGCGGGTGCATGTATGTAGTATGTTGATGCATGTGCCCTTGTGTGCACAGCAGGACACTGATGTCTTCTGTTGTTTGCTGTGTAACAGCCTTGAAACAGGGTCTCCTATGGACCAGAAGCTTGCCATTTTGGCAAGGCTGGCTGACCCTTGCACCTTCTAAATCCACCTGTCTCTGGCCTCTGATGCTGTGGGTTCAGGTACACGCAGCTTTTTTTACGTAGGTGCTTGGGATTCGAACTCAGGTGCTCTTACTTACAAAGCAAATGCTTCTTTAAAACACATCATTTAATAGTTTCATTCATTCATGTAATGAATCTTAGTCCCTTTCACTCCTCCAGTCCACCCTCTTTCAACAGACCCCTTCCTTTCTTGCTGTCCTTTGTGTGTAGAGCTTAATTAGCGTTTCTTGCCTGAGCTAGAGTGGGGGTAAATTACTTTGCCAATGGCACCTGGTCACACTCTTACCCGCTGGGCCATCTCCCCATCTCCTACACCAAGCTCTTCCTTAGACCTCAGGATGAAAGACTTCAGATGAAAGCCTGGGAAAGGTGTTCCAAGCAAGAGGGGAGGGAGGAGGAAGGAAGCAGGAGTCCCTGCCCTAAGACCTGACAACACAGACTTACAACCAAACTTACCCAAACCAGACAGCCATGTCATCCTCATTAAATAAGCAATCCGTCAAGAAGACATTGTAGGCTGGCAAAACGGCTCAGTTACATTAGAGACTGTGGCCAAGCTAAATGACCCAAGGTCAGTCCTCCAGACCCAAGTGATGGAAGAAGAGCCTGATCCCAAAAGTTGTGCTCTCACGTGTATGCTGTGGCATGCACACACACACACACTGTCCAAATACTTACAGATAAATAATGCTTTTTGAGACAGTGTCTCACAATGTAGCCCTGGTTGTCCTAGAACTCATTATGTAGACCAGACCAGCCCAGAGCTCACAGACATCCGCCTGTCTGAGCCTCCTAGGATTAAAGGAGTATACCACCAGGCCTGGCTCGAGATATACTTTCTTCAAAGATGTTTTAAAAAAAAATCTTTGAATTTTGAAATATGACATTCAGTTTTTTGTTAATTTAGTTACTTCCGGCTTCTAGGCAGACTAAAGGAAGTCTGCAGGTAATACCTGTGTATGACTCAGTTGCATCTGGAAGTACCACTCTGTCATTTAGAGTTCTTGGGGGGGGGGGGGGGAATTAAGAACAATTGGTGGCTGAGGACCAAGTGTCCTTAGTGAGGCATCCTTCTCCAACACTTCTAGAAACCTAGATTTTAGAACGGATGGAGGTGGGGTTATTGGACAGGGGGAGAGTTCCTGGCTGGGAGGAGGAGACACGCCTGGCATCAATGATTTCTCACAGATGGCCACTCCTAGCCATTAATGCAAGAGGAAGTCCCCAGGCTTACCTATAGGCTGCTTCAGTGAAGAGGAGCCAGCCAAGATGCAACCTAATAGCTTCCTGGTCCCATAACCCGCTGGACAGGATTGATTTACACAGGCGGGCTAGCAAGCCCCGCATTCACCAAACTATTGGGTTACATGCAATGCACAAACCAACTTCCTGGAATAACTAATAGAGGAAGTCGAGAAGGAAGGAGCGATCTATCAATTATCAATAGGAAGCTCACAGGAACTCGGCAAATGAAGTGGCTAAAAAGAGGGCTGGAGATGAAAAGAAAGAGATGGAGTTTGAAAGCACACATGCCTCTGTGATTCTGCAGATTAAAGGGGTGGGTGGATTTTCCTGCTACCAGGATAATGTGCCAGATCAAGTACAGCTGAGGAGGGAAGGGAGCCGAAGAACAGCAAAGCAGCCAACCTTGCCTGGAGGCGTGCATCATTATAACCCAAAGAAAATAGCCTTTCATCTGAGAAGCCACCGCAGGAGGGGTCTGCTCGGCAGACTTGGCCTCGTATTAAATGACAGAGGGTTGAAGAAAAAGGAAATCCTTCCCATTTGGATTCTACCTCAGTATGGCACAATGGCTTCCTTCACACCTCCCTTGCCATGGGAGACAAGGAGACCCACACGTGCAGCCCTTGCCAGAGAGCCAGCCTTCTGTTCGTCTTGTGGTTGGGTTCAGTTTGGTTTTTATTGTTCTGATATAGCCTTACCATGTCCTGGAGCTTGCTCTTGTAGGCCAAGCTGCCCTGGAACTCAGAATTCTTCTGCCTCCATCTCCAGATATCTCCTCTTTCTTGAACAACGATGCATGCATAAAGATGTCTCCAAGAAGAACAGATCTACATATGGCAGTGGTCTCCTAAGACAAGTTTCTCAGGGCTGAGAGCTGCTGTCCTAACACAGTGTGGTTCAGCACTCACATGTCTGTGGTGTGGCTGCGGTAAGCAAACCTACAGCCTCCAGATGTCTCAGTGTACAGCACCCATGATTCTGGACTCCATAATGACAGGGAGTGCCTGTGGTTGTATGCACACTGGCTGTGCCTATCATAGTCTCCTTGCAATGCTTCCCGGTTATGTTTCTAACCTCTACTGTCAAACGTGATGCTACGGTAAATAGGGGCCATTTCTTCCATCTTCCATCTTCAGATCAAGTGGTATCATCAAGCCGCTGCATCCAGGGATTGGCCAAGACCATTTTAATCTACAGTCACAAGCTGTGCTGGTACCAGGACAGAATCATTTCAATGCACTTCTCAGATGGTGACCAGTTGTTAAATGACACAGTAGTATTCGTTCTCAGTTGTTTTTCATACACCACATGTACTTTCCCTTGAGGAAGCTGCTGAAGGCCTACTGAAATTGATAGACACAAGTTACAGATAAGGAAGTGATTTGAACAGGAAGTTCAGGAGCTACAGAGGTGGCTCAGAGGTTAAGAGCACTGACTATTCATATATATACAATATATATATAAAATATATATATTATACACATACACACATGCATGTGCATATATATATATGTACATATATAGATGTGTACATATACCCATATGTATGTATATGCATACATATATGCATATTTATGCAGTCAAGGTTCTCATATACATAAAAATAAATCGATTTAAAAGTACTTAAAAATATCAATAAGAAAATATCAGTCTCAAGTTATAGGGAGACAATCCTAAGACTCAATACTTCTTATGAACGTGTGAAACTCCTGGGACTGGCTTTGGGTTGCCACTGGTTGTCATCATTATATAAAGAAATGGCATTGCCTGCCTTATACAGATGAAGTACCTGAGGCACAGAGACAAAGATACCCACACAGGAAAATGTAGAGTCTAGATTGGCCCACTGATGGAGTATTTGCTGCCTTCTCGAAACTTTCCTGGAGATTAAGTGAGAAAATGCAGAGTGAGCTCTGAGCTGCATGTCTTGACATGTAGCCTGCACCTAACAAATCACTCTTCTATGCCCAGTGATGTGCAAAGACTTTCAACTTCATGCTAAGTAGAATCTAGGAAAGGTGAGCTTCTCCGAAAGTCATGAAGCCAACTTCACCAGAATTTATACTTCAGTTGGAAAAGTCTGGACTCTGAATCCAACTAAGAGATGTTACTGTTCTTTCCAGGGCTGGGCACTGACTGAGTGGCCTCCACAAAATGTGACTACCTCTACATGGCTAACAACGTTCTCAGAGCTGCAGAAGATACCCATAGGTCCCTTCTTACCATTTTCGAGCTTTCAACATCTACTCATTGATTCTCTACCTTCTAGTAAAGACTCATACCAGTGTTGGAGAGAGATCTGTGTTTTGTTTTCATGGAGCTTCGAATCCAGAAAGAGTGCCAGGCACTGGTCAAGAGTCTGATGAAAGCAATACAAATTCTCTGCTGTTGCCTGTGCTTCGAAGGATCAGCAAAAAGAGCCACGGGAGGCAATTTCATAGCCTGCTTGTTGGGTCCCTATAACTTCCACTCCCTTTCCAACAGATCTCCTTGTGGCTTCTGGATTAGTGTACACAGATTCCACTTACACCCCTCTCGGCTCTCAAGCCTTCAGGGTCTCCCTGGAAGGAGAGATGTAAGTCTCTTAGTCAAACTTGCCACCCAGCTTTCTAACATTCTACCTGGACCCATTTCCAAAGCAAGAACTAGTGTTTCCTTCTCTACTGACATCATTTGCTCCTGGGTCTCCTGGCAACCTCAGCCTGCTCTCCTCCAACGATTCAACCTTGTAGCTACTGCATCTTCTACAGGCTTTTCTCTTCATTTCCCCTCTACTTCCACAATCCCGCCGCAACCTGGAGTTCATCCCGGTCAGAGAACTCTCAGGCTTCTCTTCCACACATTGCACCTGTGTGCTTTCCAACTTGACTATGAATCGCTTAAGGTACGGTGGAGCCATAAAGGTTTTTACTTATGACTCATTCTGCACAAATCTACAAGCACTAGTGAGACATTTATGTCTGCATCATTGTGTAACGACATTGTTGTCTTATTGTTCCGGATAATTCAAGAAGCAGGAATTAAATTAAGCTGTTGCTAAAGAGCAGAGTTATGAGTTATGCCCCAACAAAGGATAATTAATTTGTTTTTTATGACAATTATCAGTGCTACTGTGGCCCAGGCCACACAGAGGAAAATGAGTGAATGAGATGTGGACTTTGTGCCTGAAGAGAGAATGGCTAGAGGAGAGGCAAGCATGCACACGTGGACTGTTGTCAGCATAAGGGAACAAGATACTAGTAGCAGCAGCTTGATTTTGCTGGGAACTTCTGTGTACCAGAACTACACAGGCTTTCTACAGCATTATCTCATCTCACTCTTAGAGAGATCCCAGGAGTTGCATAAGGGTTAATACACTTCCTTTGCTTTCCCTGGTTTCTCAGGTAGGGCATGAATTCAGTGGTATATTCCTTTGGTTCACCAACAAGCAGCAGGGATGAAGGTCCCTGGTTGGTACACTGACTGTGATGTCACCAGGAACCAAGCACTTCCTGTCTGTCAATCCAACCATCCTTATGTGTGACCCTCATCTGTTACTTTGTTGTTTCAAAATGACACTCTGGGCTTAGCATATGTCCATATCTCCAAGATGTCTCCTTAAGGGCATGTCCCCACTGACCAAACTTCCTCTCATTAAGCCCCACCTCATGAGGGTTCCACCCCCTTCTAATGGCATCCCAACTGGGGATCAGGCCTTCAACTCACAGGCCTCTGGAGCATACTTATCCAAACTGTGGTAGCACCCTTGATCTAAATGTGGAGTAGAAAAATGGCAGAGAGTGAACACATGTAGCCAATTAGTCTGCTGTTAAAAGGGTTACTGGGGTGGCTCCTCCAGTACTCTCCAGTACTATCCCACTGGAGTGAATGATGTCATTTGAGCACATTTTAGACAGGAAACCCAGTTGTTTGGCTGGAATCCTTGCCAGGTCAAACAGAACTGGAATTTCTTGAGTAAGAAGCAAGAGGAAATGGAAATGGGACAGACAGTAGTCAGTGTCCCCTTTGCTTTCAAGCCTGGACTTGAATCACTGTTGTGACAATAAACACTTAATTGACCAGCAGGGGTGAGACACCAGAAAACTGATACCCAGCATCTGCCACTTTCTGTAGTATAAACACACAGCGCCATACGCACAGCACACCAACAGTTGGCTCCATTAACACTAGAACCCAGGCATGACGATAATAGCATGAGACGTACATTATTCCTGTCTCCCAGTATTTTTACTGTCTCTTTTCCATAGTTAAATACATATTTATCTCTGAGTTACAACTGCCCACAGTATGCTAGCATGTACTGGACTGTAGGCACAAGTGATGCATGTACCTAGTTGCATGGTAGGTTACAGCACCTGTATTTGTGTTGGGACAGTGTGAGACGCACACAGCATCA
The DNA here is from genome assembly GCA_019843965.1 of Rhynchomys soricoides. Lineage (NCBI taxonomy): Eukaryota > Metazoa > Chordata > Mammalia > Rodentia > Muridae > Rhynchomys > Rhynchomys soricoides. The sequence continues at coordinate 6,923,221 of JADRCH010000062.1, forward strand.
ATTTTTTTTTTTTTAATTTTTTTGCTAGTGATGCATCTCTCTGATTCTGTCCTCTCCATTAGATGGTACATGCATGTGCTTTTATTGGGGAGAGATTCAAGCTCCTGACGTGTTTATAAATGGCCCCCAGAATTCCTGAAGACTTAGCCATCAACTCTCAGGAGCTGATTCAACAAGCCTCCCTCAGGCATCATTGACTTGAGCCTGCCTCACTCAGCTCTGACACAGGTATCCTGGAGCATAGAGGAGGGAGCAGGGAGTGTGTAGCCCAAGGACCATGCAATTCTTAAACCTGAAAATCAATTTAAAAGGACTGCAGAAGTTGTCTACTTACTCAGAGCAACTAAGGATTGTCTCCTCACAGCTCCCATACTTCCAGGCAGGTAAAGGGCAGGTCTGCATCTTTGGGAGCAAGAGGACTCAGCAGAGCTGTTTTACAAAGCCTCCTCCCCAGTTTCTGGCCATTGCTGAACTGTAAGACATGGAGGGAAGAGAAAGGGAAGCAATCTCTCTCCTACTACTAGGCTCACGGTTCTCAGAACATCTCCCAAGGACAATCCTGCTCAACAAAGGACATTTGCCAATCTCTAGAATGCTTTGGGATTATCCAAACTGAGAGGCTGTTACTGGCATCTAGATGGTGGAGTCTGGGGATGCTACCAAGGAGTCCAAAGTACCTAGGACCCATGGTGGAGAACTATTAGTTTTAAACAGCAGTGCCGATTGACAAGCCCTGTTCTACTCACTGAACCAATAAACGCCGCCTGTGTGAGTTTCATGAGCCACAAGCGGAGACCTGTGTTCTTGCTTTTGGTGCTGAGGACTAGAGAGAAAGGTGCTGTTTATTATTCCACAGCAGGAGAAAGCGCTGTTTATACAAAACATCAAAGGTTGCTGCCTCTGATATCAATTCCACATTGCAGGAGCCTTGGCCAAATCAAATTAGCTTATTTTCCTTGATATTAAGTTTGACAAGCAAAGAGACTGTGAAAACCAGAATTCCAACTGGGTGTGCCCCTATGATTCCGTAAAAAAAAAATTTAAACCTTGAGATTCCAACAGTAGCCTCATTCTTCGTGCAAGGATTATGTTGCAGACGGTATTTATCTTGTCTGGAGAGACACTTGCTAGATCCTCTGTTCCTTCTAAGATTCAGATTCTTCAGGATGGGACTGAAACAGCCAACATGGGGTAGACCCGTGGTGGATGCCATCAGCTGATGCCCAGGAGAGACACCTCGGCTCCATGCAAAACCCAATTCTTAGATGATTTGGTGTGCAGCAGTGGTGTGTCAGCATCTGTGTCGGTCAAAAGGACAAGAAAGGAAAAAAGAAATCGCACAGGCTGGTTATTCTTAAGGCGGTTCACTTTGGAATTCTGGTGAATGCTGTGATCTCGCCTCTGCATGCCAGTGCACACACATGTCTGATGCACAGAGATCTGCAGTACACTCCTGGTGTCCCAAAGTGTCATCTGGGATTAAGAACCCCTGCCTTAGCCCTGGGTGTGTACTAGGATCAGGCTAATATAGCAACCAGGAAGGCTTGAGGTATGGTACTGAGGTTGTACCTGGGAATCTTCCAGTTCAGCGAGAATTTGAATTTCCTCTGTTACAAAATGGGGAGTTGCAAAAAAGGTGGCCCTGCCCCTCAGAATGGAGTGGCTCTAAAGCAGTGTGGAGAGTAGAGGAGGGGGGAGGTCTGTCTGAGAAAAGAGAGGCAGTTTTTCACTTTTAAACAGTGGTCATGGGGCACCTACTGCATGCAAAAATTGGAACAAGCAACCTCTGCTCTCCTGCTGGAGTCCTCTGTGGTTCAAAATGAGCCAGTGAGGGGCGGGGGCAGGTCTGTCCTTGTCCACAGTTTTGTTCCTTGAGAGACGAACAGGGCCTGATACATGAGGTGCTCACACTACAGCTTTGAAGGGTGAATGGGGTCCCCTAACTTTGGGCTTAAACTGGCTGCAAAGGAAGATTTGGGGGGAACAGCTAATGGGGTCTCCAAAACAGAAAAATCTCGGAAGATCATGGATTTAAGACCAGCTTGGACTGTATAGAAAGGGGCTGTCAGAAGGAGGAGGAGGAGGAGGAGGAGGAGGAGGAGGAGGAGGAGGAGGAGAAGGAGGAGGAGGAGGGAGAAGCAGTTAGGTGAGGCTTCCTGAAACTCTCTCCTATGGAAACCTCTCCCTTTACCATCAGGAGAGAGACATAAAACTCCCATTTTATCCATTTTCTATCAGGACTTGCAGCTCACCCTTTGTCATTTGCCTTGAAACAGAGGGAAGAGACTGGAACCGGTATTTTTGCAAGATCTCAAAAATATAGCAGAAGTGAGCCTTACTACTTTGTGGACACTAGATCAAATCTTATCGTATGGCCACTGTTCTCCAGCCCCTTTAGCTTCCTGAGACACTGATTTCACTCTTGTTCAGCCGTGCGGAGTAGGATTTGGGATATGGAAGTGCTTCATTGATTCAGGAGATGAGGCCAGTGGTCTGATGTTGCTAATTCTACAGAATAGGGTCTATAAAAGAGTTGCCCCAATAGAGGCATCTAGGAGATTGAAACTGAAATCTACAGTCATAAAACCTCATGTTCTACCCAAGTCTTATGATAGGCCATTAATCCAAAACTTCACACCAGAGCACAACCAAATGTACAGTGAGCAACCAGAAACACACGTGACACAGTTCCAAAGACTTAGGATTCAGTTTGTGTGTTTGGAGAACCGCCTAGAAATTTTGGATGTTTCCCCCAAAGAGTCAAGCCTGGTGGGTCTAAGGAGACAGCAGGGGATCTCTTGTGAGCTTTTGCATAGCTCTCCAGGACACTTCCTCTTTGGGGAAGGCTCTTCTCTGCTGAGTCTCTCCATGCTATGGTGGAAGTTGGCTGTGCATCAGAAAGGCTGAGTAATAAGAGGCTGGTTTGCAGGCTCCAGAGAGCAGCACTTGGTGTGGCTGGGCTGAAATTGCTGGGAGACAGCCCAGTGGGTGGGTCTTTGTTGAAGCTCATTTGTCCCTGCCTGGTTCTGCCTGCCCATCTCTTTTGAAGTTAAGGCAGATGACAAGGGGTGAGTCTCAAGCTGCCTTGTTGAAGCTGCCAGCCTTGACCCTGGGGCGGCTATACCCAGAATGGCCTCTGTTCAGCCAGGCACCTTCAACCTCCTGATCCTTCAGCAGTAGTCCAGAAAAGATAGAGAGGGAATCTTGCTGGAGGGAGGGAGAGTGGAATGAATATTTGTTCAACTCTGTTTGTTAAGACTTACCTTTTACACACAATGGTTTTTGTTTTGTTTTGTTTAGCTCGGCTGTAAACTGAACAGTCACCCAATGCCTGTGAACATCTGCTTCTTCTTTGGGACAATGAAGAACGTGGTAACTGTTTCAGTAAGTTGTCGTAACAATTAAACCTTGAGAACACAAATGGGAAGTGCTTCAGCACAGCCCAACACATTTAGTGAGAGCTCCATCAACATTGTCTGCAATCACCCAGTTCCAACAGGAGGATGCTGAGGCATTGTCTGCCCCTAAGAAAAGGGAGAAATCAAAATCAGACTGAGTTGCTGTACCACCTTTGGTGAGTGCTTGCATGAAAACACATGAGCAGCACACTCTGCTCCAGTGGCAGGGTCAAAGAGTTCAGCCTCTGGCTCAGCACGTGTGGTTTCTGCCCAGTGAATCAGCCAATGATGGGGATATTAACTTGCTCAAGCCGACTGATGTGCATGTCACTCTTTATAAGGTGGTGTACAGTGTACAGTCGCCACAAACATCCCCTGTCGGGAGACTAAATAATGTTGTCTGGGGCTTGCCAATATGTCACCCACATCCAAAACCCTGATGTTAATCTAAACCATTTTGGGGTTGACATTGGAGGAGGGGAGAAGACAGAAGGCGGGGGGGGGGGTGTTTTTGAGGATAGCCAGGTGGGTACAGAATGTTATCCTTAGTTCGATAGGTCTGTACCGCCCTTTCAGTTGCTCAGCGGCCATGTTGACTTAAGCAAAGCCAACTCTGGATTCCTCTTTCTCTGCTGGTCCAGGTTATTCGTGAGCAGCTGGTCTACACACCAACCCAAGTAACTGTCTGCATGTGGGTGGCTCCGTATTTCCCAGAGGTGATCTCTGTGGTAACTTCTGTAGTTTCCCATCTGAGCCAAAGAAGCAAGTGCAACTTGAAGAGAGGAGACAGAAGCCTGGCTTCCAGGAGTCACTCTCAAAGCTTAGACGGGTTGTCATCCTTTGGAGGAAGTTGCTATTTTCCCAAGCTTCTCCATCACATCACAGTCGGAGTCTGGGAAAACTGCTTGTCTCTTCACAGCCATCATTATGTTAAAAGGACAGGTTGGAATCATAGGAAGGACTCAGAAATGCCCTTGCTCTGAGCCAAGAGAGGATAGAGTGGGAGGACTGGTGACCAAGCTCTGGCTGGAGACAGGGAACTGTTTTCTCCGTCTAAGGCCGAGCCAATGTGCATCATGAAACCACGATTCCACTTGTGGACTTCCGCCCAGGCAGTGCTTGCAGCACTAAAAGGACTCTTGTTTCCATTCTGAGGATAATCCTTCAGACAAGGGATAAGTAAGTGAGATCGGACTGGGAAGAGGGGATTAGGGCAAAGAGGGGAAAATCTCACCACAAAGACTGTTTACAACCTATAAATACTGTTGTTAATTTCAAGCCATCAAAATCACTCAAGAACCTGAGGGTGGCCAATGCCTAGGGGATCCCTTGGACCCTGCATGAATCTGTAAGGGATCTCTGAGCAAAGCTGCACACACTGTCCCCCCAGTCGCTGCTATTCCTGGCCTATAAAAATATGACCTTAGTTACAAGTCAAGTCATTCTCATTAGGAGGGGGATGGGAGAGGCTCCAGAGAGGGCTGGTTGAGAAATGGACACTGGTCATGGAGAGCAGAAATGTGCTTGCAATTTACATCAGGAAGAAAGTGGGTCGGATTTTTATAGAGGATGTGTCGAGAACATATCCGGCTAGAGAAAAGGCGTGAGTGGGAACAGTGGAGGCCTCGTTTACTTTGGAGGCAAGACCCAGCATCGCTACGCACAAAGAAGGCTTCCTTTCTCATATGTAAGAGAGTTTGGGGAAACCCTTTCTCATAGCTGTCCTGTAGATTTATTTTGGAAAGGAATATGACTTAACTCCTCACTCTAATAAAGAAAGCCTGACAATAATGACTTATCATCTCATCCATTGGCTTACATGACTGTGTTTCTTATGGGCTTGATTCAAAGTTCATTACAATAAGTCAGATATTATCACTACCATCAGGAAATGGACGAGAAACCAGTTGCAGATGTGCAGATGTGCAGGGAATCAGAGTGTGACCGGATGTTGATGGGAGCCAGTGGCTTTGCTAATAGCTCTAAAAAATAAAAAAATAAAAAAATAAAAGTGGCTTCTGTTATTTACTTATTTGTCTTTATTTTGTGGTTCTGGGAGTTGAATCCAGGACCTTTCTCATGGTGGGCAAATGATCTACCTGTGAGCTATATTGCCAGTCAGCTTTTGCATTTCTGTAATAATTTCCCCCAAGCACTAGAAGGCATTGTCTCCTAACACAAAGGGAAACTGAGGCCAGGAGACATAAAAGGAGTGGTCCAAACTGGCTCACACGCTGCACTACCGTTCTCTACCCTTGCCTGCATCACTCAGGGCCAGACGCAGCATCCACGGGAATCACATGAGGGTTTCCTGTCCAGCCAGTGCCATTCACACCGTGCAGATTGCTAAAGACCCCCTCCTAATGGAACCAGCCAGTGTGTAAACGGGGATAGAGATGTGACATGGGCTTCTGTTGCTTTTTTTTTTTTTTTTTTTTTTTTACTTTTTGTTTACTTGTGATTAGATATGGATTCAGGCTGGCCTGTATGTCACTGACCACCTGTCTCTTCCTCCTGAGTACTGTGATTGTGAGTTTGAGCATGCCCAACTCAGGGAATCAATTTTAACATCTCCTAAAACGTGATTCACAATAGCAACGAATGCTCAACGTACTAAGTGTCAAGATGCCCCAACCTTCACCCAAATAGGGGAACCGAGTCTACCTTACCTTGGACAAGGAATCCGTTACTGTAGAATTTCATATGGGAACATACTCTCAACATGCCTCAAAATTTGTATACAATTCCATCAGAGCTAGCAGCAGCACGCAGACAGCTGCCTTTATGTTTAGTAAATGACTCAGAGCAACACCCATCCTCTCAGCTCCTTTACAGTGAGTAAATAGCTCGGAGGAATGCCATTCTCCAGCGCTGTGGTGAGAGGGTGGGTGGGTGGAAGAGGTTTTTCAGAGACTTGACCAGCAACATTTTGGAAATTTTCATGGGCAGTAATTGTCACTTCTGGGGACAGGTTTTAATGTCACTTTCTGATAAGGAACCCCAAAGCAAGGTGGAAATCCAGACACAAGATGATGAGGCAATGTCTGTCAGTCCTCTGGGACATGAGTCCTAATGAGGGAGCTCCTTAGGGTTACAACTACTGCATCAGTCAGCTTGACAGTCTGTGAAATATCTAACGCAGGCCACTTTCAAACTAATGAAAGGTTTATTCTAGCTTAGGATTCTGACCAACCTATAGACAGCATAAGGGTCCTACTGTTCTGACACAAGTATTACAGAAGAATTTCACAAATGATATAAGCTAAAATAATTGCATGTTGAGCTGGATAATATTCCTTTAAAAGATCTATGTTCTAATCCCAGAACCCGTATCTCAGGCTGTTTTCTGTTACTATAATGTAACTCCCGAGACTAGGTCGTTTATAAAGAAGAGAAGTTTGTTTAGCAAACCCTTGGGGAGTTAGAAGCCTAAGACTGAGCAGCAGCAGCTAGCAAGGGCCTCATACTGTGTTATGCCATGATGGAGAAGCAAAGGGACAAGAGAGTATCTGTGTGTTGCTGTGATGGGGGTGGGGAGACAAGTGGGGGGGGGAGAAAATGTGGTATATAAAAACAATGGAGTTTGATTCAGCTCTAAAGAAAGAAATCCTGTCATGGTTTCAATGATCATGGATGCAACTGGAGATTGTCACAGGAAACAAAGTAACCAGATTCAGAAAGATACAAACTGTGAGTGTTGGCTCCTGTGGGTAGAGTCCCCATATGACAAGATGGAAGATGAGCGGAGGATGGTGTGAGGGGAACCACTGAAGCACATGATCGATGTATGCTGGGAACATGCGAAAGGATGCCTTGGGGCTCGGGAAGTGGGGTAATGGGGCTCTACACGTGTTCTCCCTGAGAATGTGTGGAGGAGGGAGAGCAGACACCATGACTGTAGATTTCCAATTTCAGACTTAGAGATCTGACCTTCAGAAAATAAAATGAGAATCTTTAGCCACTGATTCCGCAGCAATTTCTAGTATCAAGTAGAGGGGCAGAAATGCCCACAGTGACTCTGGGTTGTTGTTGTTGTTTTCTTGCATTAGTGATTGAGAAATAGTCCATGCTGCTTTCAAATCTCAAGACCCAGTCAAAGATTTTAGAAATTAAATTCAAGTTGCCCTTCAAAAAGACAATAAAATCACTCAAGGCACTAAAACATATCAGGGAACACCCCTTTAGAATTTGTATGGAAACCTTAATTAGACTAATTCTCTAATTGACTTCAGTGCTGAGATTACAAGATGAACCACCAGGGCTGGTTTAAACTACCTTCGGTCTTTATAAACACCTAACCTAAGGGCGCATAGACTCTAACAATTTACAATCTGCTTCATTAGTTTGCTCTGATATTGTTGGCATGTAGAATAATACCATGTTCAGTTCAGTTTACAGCCAAGCAAAAGGACTGGTCACTGTAGATAGAGCTCACATAGCTTCAGGGGTCACTGGGGGAGTGTATCAGCCATTGTGAATTTGGCTGCTGCCAGGCTTAACCAAAATTAGATCTAAAAGGGAGATGCTCTCAGTCAAAAGGCAGACTTAACTCTGCCAAGGAAACAGTTACAATTCTCCAGATGAAACATTTCAAAGCGTATAAAAAGTTAAAGCCAAAGGATGCTGAGAAATTTTAGGCTAAAACCAAGTCTCTCAGGAGACTGCTGGCCAGAATGACCAGAGAGCCTCACTGGGGGTCACTCCAAGTGGACTAGGTAAAAGAGATCAAACAGAGGAGTTGGGTCCCTTCTGTGAGACTTACCCACATGAGCCTCAAGACCAACCAAAGCTTAGGAAGGTGACTGGGACCAGACATTAGAGACCAAGGTGGGGGTGCATCTTTCATCTTAGCATTAGAGAGACAGAGAAAGGAGGATCTCTGAGTCTGGAGGGGGAGGGGAAGGAGACAGACAGACACAGAAAGAGACACAGAGAGAGAGAGACGGGTGGTGGCTAGGGCTAGTCCTGAACTTTCAGGGATGTGCCATTCGTTTTTTATGAAACAAAGCCCACAGCACCAACAATAAAAACATAAGGCAAAACTAAGCCACTTGTGAATAAATAAGTATACAGAACCATATCTTCTGATATGATTCTGAACCCAGACCAGTGAGAGGTTAGCTTCCTGGTTCTCTGTGAGAGAAAGCCAGCGGCTCCTATGTGAGGAGAAAGCGGTATTTGTGGACCTGCTGGGCATTCAAAACTGCCCTTCCAGGCAGGAAGGGATGGACCCACAGCTCTGTATGAAGCTAGTCGGTGGGTTCCTAACGATCTGGGGTTGTAAGGTTAAAGTTCATGGTCTTTTCATGGCTTCAACATCTACGTCCATTTTGACAGCCCCTCAACAGGTGTTTCTGTTAGGAAAACCTTGTTAGAAAACCATCTTATAGGTGGCGTTTCAAAGAAGGGATTCTGAGCCACAGCACACTGCATCTCTGTCCTTACCTGGACTGTTAAGTGGTCTCTCTTAACGGCCCTAGTTTCCATTCCAACAGAAGCCACCTGACCAGCACACCACACCTTCTAAAACCAACCGAGAAAAGATGAAGTATCTCAGAAACAACAGAGGGCGCTCTTGTCAGTAAATAGCCCGCAGGGTGTCTCCAGGAGGAAGAAGGAAATGGCATGTTTTCCTGGTGTCTGGAATTGTTTCTTGTTCGGCTGTTGTTCTTCTGTTTCGAGGGTACACAGCAGTTTCCAGAAGAGCATCACTTCTTCCTTCCCAAAGCAACCTTTGTTTGGATTGATTACAGTCCCCAAAGAATCCTGGGTAGGGTTAGTTATTAATGAGGACAATAATATCAAGCTCCTTAGAAGGCTCCTATTATAGTCATACAGAGCTCAGAGCATCAACAGAAACTCGGTTTCCCTAAACAATATCTGATGCTAATAAAATTTATTCCTGAGTGATGTAGGCTCTAGCCAATCAGGTTGTGTTTTCATGCCACAGTAAACCATGATTACAGAAAGCACTGAGGGAGGCTGCTTCCTCTTCTGTGAAGATCACTCCTGCGCTCACTCACCTACTTGGAGCTGATATCTGTACCTTTAAGTGATGAGAAAGATCATTTGAGAACGGTACAAAGACACACGCTTATCAGCTCGGAGCTAAAAAATGATTGGGGGTTAGTTCCCCATTACAGACATTTTTTACCCTACATGAGGCTTTAATAAATCTCATCTGCAAAAAGGGATTTAAGATCCCATTGTAAAGAACTTGCACATGAAAACATCATACAGCGAAATGTCCAGTTAGAATAGCCATTCTGAAGCTGTGAGCCTGGTATATAATTTTATGCATTTATCCACCACCAAAAATTGGGAAATCTGTGACCAATCACTAGAAAAACAATTAGCTCCATAGCCTTATTTATTTATTTATTTATTTATTCAAGCTCTTTATAATAAAGTCTTTTGTTTGTTTGTTTGTTTGTTTGTTTGTTTTTCGAGACAGGGTGTCTCTGTGTAGCCCTGGCTGTCCTGGAACTCACTTTGTAGACCAGGCTGGCCTCGAACTCAGAAATCCGCCTGCCTCTGCTTCCCGAGTGCTGGAATTAAAGGAGTGCGCCACCTGCCTGATAAATATTGTTATGAAATGTGGGCACTCTTACACACACACACTCTCGCTTTTTATAGATTTGAAATTGTCCATAATGAGAAGCTGAGCCCATGATGATGATTTTTTTTATGAAGTATTTTTTTTATTTAAATCAGGAAATGCTGCAAGGAGATCAATACCTGGTGAGCTGCTGAAAATACCAAATACCAGGAGAAGGAAGCTAATCCATGCATCCGGAGCTCTGTACCTGGCACGGCTCGCTCAGCATCAGCACACTCCAAAATAGATCCTTACTGCTATCAGCTACTCATGGCTGCTGAGAGAGGGAGAGTAAATCTTCTCTAAGAATGAACCCCTAAACGGTTATCCAATACCAAGGGGCTAGCCCTAAAAACATACCTGTGCAAGCAACAGCGGACAGAGCCAGCAAGTTTCATATGTATACTTGGCTATATGTAACAATAATAATTAAAGGAACAGAAGCTCTGAATGTGAGGAGGGCATGGAAGAGGTTGGAGAGCTGATCTAACTAGATTTAAAAATGTTTTAAAGATGATAAAAAGGTGAGGGACGTAATGGGTGGAGGGGGCCTGAGATGCTGTGGAGGCTGAGTAAGATCCAACACCACTGTATGAAACCCTCAAAGCTTTAATAAAAGATGTCTTTTCTAAATGAAAACGAACAAAACAGAACCCTGAGTCTCTCTCCCATCCTTGGGAAGTCTCTCCAGATCATACAGGCTTCTTGCTGCTCTCAAGAGTGAACCCAGTGATGAACACTGGGTTCAGGGGCCTGAAAATTAACCAGCCCACTCAGCCAGACTAAGGTTTGTTCCGTCTCGGCCTGTAGAAAAGCATCTCAGAGCATCTTTTATGCTTCGTGCTTCTAAAGCTGCAAGAAAAGCCATGAACAATGTTAAAATGATACCAAATAAAGCAAAGATGTGCTGTCATAGGCAGAAGGAAGCCTCTGTCTCCGGCTTCCTACTGCGTACTTTACCACACAGTAGGCTATTAACATAAATAGCCAAGATTTTTCCACAGGGGCAACCCTAACAAGGATTGTTTCCATTTTAGAAACTTGAGCTTGTGCTATTTAGAATCATCTAGAAGGAGTAAGCCTACTGTGCATGACTTTACTTTTTAAAGCATAGAATAAGTTTCTAGTCTCCCTTCTCCAAGCTTCAATTTCTGAAAAACAGTGATGTTCGTGCCAATGGAAAAGAATGTAAAATAAAGGCCCCTGGAGCCTCTATATACTGCAGGGACATCCTCATTTACTGCTTCAGAAACAGTGGCACCCCTTTCCTAATAGTGCTATGCAGTGATGTCAGGGTCCTCAGTCAGGACTGTGTCTTCCCAGTGTTTCCACCCTGCGCTCCTTTGCTAATGCCTCTTATCCTAGTCTGAAAACTGTGTGTGCAGAACAAAGCTGCCCCATTTCTCCTCTTCCTAGCCAAGAACAATGTCCCCCACCTTGCTACGGAGTTCTGACCTTATCCTTGAGATTCCTAGAACCATCAGCGTTTGTCAAGGATCTCCATCCAAATGTCCTAGTGATGATCAAAGCCCGCCTTTGAATTCAGACCATTACTAGATCAGATCGTTAGCTGTGCAGAAGATGACTAGGATCCACCACTCTGTGGACTGTGGAGAATGCTCTACTAACTGCTGATGGTACATGTTGTAGACTCTGCAATGTAGAGCATGTGCCACAAAGTGGAGAACTTTGAACTGTCTGTCAACTATTAAAGAGTAAAAGGTGGGTATTTCCTCACTACAAAGGCAAGCTCTTCCGTGCCGCCATTTTGGTCCCAGGGGAGTTTAGCTGTACCGTTCTGGCTATGATGTCAGCTCTCTGTACCATCCATCCATGCTGTAGCTACTTAGTTCTGGCTATGGTGTCGGTTCTCTATAGCTGCATAATGAGCAAAGTGATGACATGTTTATGTAAGAATCAGGCCAATAAGAAGACTCTCAATAAAACCCTAGAATTGCTAGTGAGAATTGTGTTTGGTTTCATCATTCATCAGTCAAGAATTACAGGTCATTAAAAAATAAACAATCCATAATGACTAGTATGGGCAGAATAATGCCTGTACAAATTCAATTAACAAATTAAATTTTAATTTAATTTAAATCTATACCCAGAAGAGTTGATCCTCACAAACCATGAGAAATTGGTGAAGTAAACTTGATATGGTTAAATAAAATACCCTTAGATTAACCAAGTCTTTGGTAAAATGTGCTTTTACAAGATACTAGAAATTATTATCCAAGCCAGGCTTTCCCATTGGCAACAAAAGTTCCATGTTCTAAGAAATTCTTCAATTCCTGGAGATGTACCCTGATCATCATTGACCCTACTGAAGGTAATCATGACTGTCCTACTTACCAGACTGATCAGCTTTCATGCTTGTCTGTTTTCTTAAGAGTCATCAGAGTTGCTAACAGATCTCCTCGGTATGTTCATCTGAAGAAAACTAAGATACTGTTCAGAAAGAGCCCACTGCGCTATAAGCGCTCAGAACACTTCATGGTTCTTATGGTCATTATCTTCTTACTACTGGTAAAAGTAGAATTTCAGAGTGAGATGTTTCTCCCCACGGCTCCACTGTTCTTTCCTCTTCTACATTACACATCTAGGGAAGTTGGATTTAGTAGGGAAGTGACTGGTTCTCAGGTGCATGTGGTTAGAGGCAACGCGTGGCTACTGGGCATCTTTGCATGAAACCTTCAGAGAGGCAATGTTGTAAGAAGAAAGACCCGACCACCTTGGGTCTCCATAACGCAGGAGATGGTGGGTTTGACAGAAACCCTTGAAAATTGCTGGGCATGTGTCCTCAAGGTTTGCATACAGCCTGTCCCATTCTAGACTACCAATAACGAGCCACCATTTGAGCAGGGAGTAGCTGGGGTAAGCCTTGGATAGGTTCCACCTAGGATGAATAAGAGACAAAGGTTCTCAAAGGGCACTCTCTTTAAAACAAACAAGCGGCCTGCGGGGTGAGGTGTCAAGGACTCTCAGATCCTGTTGTGTCATCACCTGGATTGCAAACATAAAGTTGTCTTTCCATCTGGAGCCGTGACTTAATTAAGCCCTTAGATTTTTGTTATAGCTCTACCATTACTGCTTTGATTCCTAAGGCACAAGGTGGGTTCAAACTCATTACAGAAGTATAGAGAAAAGTTAAGGGGCCAAGTGGGAATGGACCAGAAGGAGCCATAACAAGAGCGGTTCTTTGTTTGTTGTTTGTTTGTTTTAATTCCCCACTTGGGTCCTGGCAGTATTTTGCTTTTGATTCTTGCCATGGACATAGTCTCCCTGACTCCAGGAGATCTGACCAGTCAGTCTGCTTCTTCTGTCCACAGAGACACCACCAAGTCCCCCTGAAAGATCATCCTCCTGCAGCTTCAGATCTCAAAGTGTTGTATCCACTGCCGATGTATGGGCAGGACTGTGCGGTTTTGTCACCAATTTCCAAATAAGGATGCGAAGCTAAAACAGAGTCGGAGAGGAAATCAGAGTGATCTCTGAAGTAATAATAGGGCTGAGTCCACACAAAAAAATTACTGCGTGACCCATCCTGACCATAAAAGCCTTCACAACTTGTCTGAAAACCACCAGAGTGTTCAAAGGCTGTATGTCTAGAAGCATCCCGTGCCTTTCTCATGGCAATCTCTAGCCTGTCTCTGAAGAGAAATTCAGAACGGACTTGAGTTTCAGTTGTGAATAAGGAGACCTTTGAAGAGAAGGTACACCTAAAATAATTGACCTCATGAACGCTAATTCTGGAGCATCTTCAAGGAAGTTTAGGTGTGGGGGCAAAGGGAAGGCAGCATTTTAAAACTGGCGAATGGGAGACCATGGGATTTTGTCTCCCGTGGTTTGTTTAAATGAACAACCCATGGTCTTCCACGTAGGAGGCATTGGCAGGTGGTTAAGAAAACTCCTGAAATGGTGCAGTGGTAAGAGAGAGCATAAGCCTGGATAACAGTTCATTGATTTAAAGGAAAACCAGAAAATAAACGTAAAGACAACTCACACTGGAATACTGAGAAATTTGTAATAGGTCTGCAAATGGTGAAACGTGAGGGACCTCATCTTTTGGGGGGTTGCATTTTTCTGCATCCCACCCAACCGAGTTCTCCACAGTAAAGGGCAGGTATCACTAGGGTGAACTTGAATCCACCTGATTCTTCAAATCATTTAGGCAAGTTTCTCCCTGACTCCCCTCTCAACTGCGCAGTGAAGACTCATCCTGTTTCCTCTCTCCTGCTTTGCCCCAGCAGAGCCCTGAAAGTGCTGATATGTAGTCCCTATCATGACCTGGCAAGCAGGCTGTCTCTCAGAAGTCATGTTACTAGGTACACTCTCCCTGTGGCTTTTCAAAATTAAATAAAGTAACATCAGTTTAATTCGGTGACGAACCCAGCCCGCCTCCTTCCTTCCCAACATGACTTGTGTGCCTGCATTTAATTAATTGGGCTTGTAGCTGATGGATCCTCTGATTTTCACAAACAATTAAGCATAATTACTCGGGAACACCCATACAGGCTCATAACCTATTATGCTTGGCAAATTTAGCCAAACAGAATTAGAGTTGCTGCTTCCAGAACTGGCTCTGCTGTCTACTATGCTCGCCCTGGGCAGCAGGAGTGCTGTGCAGAGCTGATAGGTACACTCAGCCAAAGTACAGATGGACTTGTATCCTGTCATCTCTTCAAGGGCCCTTCTGAACTCCTTTGATCTCCATTCATGTCAATGTATTATGACTATGAGACATCACTGATTTCAAACACCCTTCTGGCATGCCCTGTGCATAAAGTATTTTTCGGGGTGCTCTGCCTACAATGTCTTGTTCTAGGTGGATCACTTGTGTGCCCTCTATTTGTTGGGGTTTTCATCATTGTGTTTGTTTGGTTTTCTCCTTAAGAACTGATTTCAGCTCCGTAGTCTTTTGGTTTTGGTCATTTTGTTTTGTTTTGAAACAAAGTCTCACTATATATTCCCAGTTGGCCTCAAATTTTGTTATGTAGACAGACCATGCTGGCTTCAAACTCACAGAGACCCACCTGCCTCTGCCTCCAAAGGACTGGGATCAAAGGCGGCAGGGCAACCACACCTGGCTCCACTGTCTTTTGAAAGTCTCTCCAGACACAGGGGAAAAGTCTTTTCGCTTACAGTTTTTAATGTTGGATTCCATAAGCCCCACTTGTCTTCCCAGCGATCTGATTCTCTGAAGCTTGCTTAAAGTGAGTTTTTAAAAGGGACAGGAGGATTATCCCCTGAGGCTGACCCCTTATCAGATCTGAGCTGCTGAGACTGGTGCCTACCTGCTTGTGTGGTAACTAGGCTGGGGAGAAGCTGAGATGTGAGGAGCAGAAGCTTGTATCTAGATCTCTAGCTGGCTCCTGTTATGGGATGGGGCAGTGTACAAAGGTCACTTTGTGAAGTTGCAGCAGATATCGGCTAAAGGTAGAAGTTTATAGGAAACAGATGAAAGCAAAGCTCCATCAATGCTAAGCCTGGTGGTAGGGGTCTGGCTTTACGTCTTCTTCATCATCTTAGGCAAAGGAAGACAAAAGCCTCTATTAGCAGCAGTCTAGTGCACATCAGACTGGGCACATTAGAACAAATGAGGATGACCACACCTCCCTTGACATGGGGGGAGGAGACACCGCTCATGCTTTACCCAGGGACTATACAACATTAAATACAAAATACCTGAGCATCCAAGGCTAGACTCTGTAGGATAGAGCTACAGATAGGGAAATGATTGTGGAGGGAGGAAAACGCCTTAGCCCATTCCGTTTCTGTGGCTCCTAGGCAATAGTCAGGTGCTTGGCACTGCAGTTGACCCCTGACCTCACAAGCCCACTGGCAGACATGTTTGGAGATTTGTGACAATCTGAAGAAACAGCTGGCCTTGTACGGTCTAAAAATACTCAACAAATTAAGAAAAAGTAAGTCACTTTATGCAAGTATAAAACATGTAAGTACAGTTCATTTAGCCAATTACTCCATAAAATGTATAAAAACCTATCGTTATGCCATTTACCAAAACGCTCGTACAATTACGAACCATCCGTATAACCACTCACAGTGGAAGGAAATGTAAACAACCATAAAGAAACATTGTTACATCATAGCCACGTGCAGCTGTCCTTGGGACAGGCTTCGCAAAGACCCTTCCCATGAGTCACCTCTGCTGACCATAGGCTGAGCAGAGACTAGCAATTCCCCTTAAGTCTGCCCAAATTGCAGAGTCAGGAACAAAATAAACAACTGTGGTTGCGTTAAGCCACACCGCTTTGGATTTAGCTCCCACACCTGTGAAACATGAGGGTGTGCACGCTGGCTGCACCCTATGCACAGACCTGCAAGGCAGCTCCCCAGTACCCATACACTTCACTCCTTCCCCCCATCCCCCCACTCCTGCCTCCCCACATTTTACAGGAACCTTTGAGGTCTACTCCTCCGGACAAAACTGAGGTTCGCCCTGCCATTCTGTCCCTTCCCTTCCCTTCCCTTCCCCCATCACAGCCTCGCTGTGATGACATGGCATCTTTTCATTGACACATTTATATCATTCACTGCCCTCTTGGTCTTATGAGAATGTCACCCTTCTAGTGCATCCTGCTGCCCTAGCAAAACAGACATTTTGGCCTGGCTGGCTGGGCCTTGCTGTCCACAGTAGTAGCTCAGTGTTTCCAGGCACTGGAAGTGCTGAAATCATCCGGGAGTTATCTAGTGGCTGTGACATTTAACTCAGTCTGGAATCTAATCACAGTCAGGTAGACACCCACTGTCTTGTTTCTAGCCTAAAACCCCCCTCTGTGCCTTGGATCTTTCTGTGAAGAGGCTCCCAGGCATAGCCTTCTGGAAACACAGAGCACTGGATCCCACCACAGGAAGAAAGCAGAATGTGCCATCTTTACAAGAAGCAGGGATCCTGCACCTTCACACTGGGGAGCGCAAGGCCGGGTCACTTGCTTGTTGTTGGGGTCTCTTGTTAACAGTGCCCCAAAACATCAATTCTGTTCTCTCTTCCAACTCATTTTAAAGGCCACTTCCCGAGTTAGTTTTCATCTCCGTAAGCAGTTGCCCCTTTCTCCCCCTGATCCTGCTTAGCTCTTTCCTTCCATTGCTCTGAAGCAAAGCCTCACACTCACACCTGTCCTCTTTCCTGGAGGCTGTCTGTCAAGAGTTCCCCCAGACTCGTTATTAAACCGTGAGCTTCCTAAGGACGGAGTCTCCTCTTACTTATTTCCAGATCCTACTACCCAAGCTGGCCTTAACACAGTAAAATCTGTCCTCAGAACGAGTGAATTATTTCATCTCTTTGGCTTGTAGTTATCAGAGGAATCTAAAGATGTTTGGCGCAGCAGCACTGGATTCGAATCTCATCTCTACCACCTTCTAGCAGGGGTTCTTCCTTCAAGCTTCTCTCAGTAGCAAGGATCTGCTGCTTTTGATATTTGATAAAATTAGAATCAATCTATTGATTTTTTACTAGAAAATGTTCTAGAATGTTACCAGTTTCTTCTTGTTTTCCTAAGACCTTGATGTAAGTCGGTCATCCCTTCGAGTCTCACCATTTTTTAATCAATGCATTTAAATCCTATAAAACCTTCTGGATAAATTATTCTATTTATTAATATGTAAAGACTGTCTCTGTCCCTTCTGACAAATTTTGGGTTGAAGTCTGCTTTCTCAGTCACCAGTGTGTCTGTTTGTTTTTATCGCTTAACCTCATGGTTGATTGACTTTCAGCTCTTGACTCTCTGACTGCAGGTGTCTTTGCCAGTGAGGTGTTTCTTAGAGACAACCCATAGTTGAATCGTGAGTGGGTTTCTCAATTCGTCATGTGGTAGACAGAGAGAGAGCTCGTGGTTCAGTGCCTGTGTGGAAGTCCGAGGATAACTGACTGTACTCAGTTCTTTCTTCCCTCCTTTGTGTACATCCCAGGGATGGAACTCGGGTCTCCAGACTTGCACAGCCATCACCTTTGCACTAAGCCATCTTACTGGCCCAGTTAGCTGGGTCTGTGACTTTGTACTGCTGACTTGATGCTATTTTAATTTAAGGCTGTTATTGAGAGGCATTTACTGCTCCGTATGATTTTGTTCATTGTTTTTCTAGCTGGTCAGATTACTGTTCTTTTCTTTTTCTACTGATTTTAGAAGTTTACTGATTTACTATGGTGGGCATATTGAATCTCTTACTAGTTCTTCTTTGGTCATTGATTCCTCTCATAAAATGTAACTGAATTTAGGGTTGCCATTACTGTCATAAAACAATCTGACCAAAAGCATCATGGGAAGGAAAGGGTTTATTTCACTCACAATTGCATATGAAAAACAGTTCATCATTAAAAGCATTGAGGGCAGGAACTTAAGCAGGAAGGAACCTGGAAGCAGGAGCTGATGCAGAGGCCATGGAGGGATACTGCTTACTGGCTTGCTCCTCATGACTTGCTCAGCCCAAGGCTTGACTCTTTCATGTCAATCACTAATCTTAAAGATGCTCTAGAGACATGCCTGTATTTGGGTCTTATGGGGGTTTTCTTAATGGAGATTCCCTTCTCTCAGATGACTTTAGCTTGTGTCATGGTGACATAAAACTACCTAGTACAATTGACCTTTTATCAACTTGACACACAAACAGGCATTGATGTCAAGTCAAAACCTTTCCTTTCTTGTTTATTCCCAAGGCTAATACACACATCAAATATATAACAGTATTACAGGCATAATTTGCAATCTGCATTAACAAGGGCTTAACCCCTCTCCTAGCCCACCACTCACCAGAGGTAATGGAAAAGGAAGGGTATTAGGACACAGGGGAGTGGACCTGTTTAGAAATAGTTCTTTGGACAATTCCAGTCTTCATTGTTCTCAGTCCAGTCCCCTAGCAAACACCAAACATGAACCAGCAGCTGCAGTCCAGGCCACTCGGCAGGCACCACACATGAATCAGCAACTGCAGTTCAATCCAGAAGAAACTGAGAGGCTCACCAACTGGCTCGGGTCCTCAGAAGCAGCAAGAACCCACAGAGACCTCACAAGAAGTTCTTTGGTGCATTTCTCTCCATCAAGCCACCACCAGCGAAGCTCAGCAAAGCAATGAAAGGCGAACCAATACATGTATGTCATCAGAGAAGAATAGGGAAGTGGAGCAATGTGAACCAATGCTCTAACTCCCACTGTCTGTGGGGCTCATATTTATACTCTTTCTAAACATCACAGGTCCTCTCACATGTCTGCTTTAGAAAAACATCCTCTCACCCGTTTGCCACTGCAAAGCATCGTTTGACATGACTGACTTTCCAAAGAAACCAGAAGTTTCTACTTCACAGTATCTTTGGGATTTTTTTGCTCTTCGATGTCTTTATGTGTCTGTTGGGATGTCTATGGCTTTCATTTGTTCTTTTGACCTTTTTGTTTGCTTGTTTTATGTTCGTTGGGGGGTTATGTTCACTTAGGTTTGTCTTAGCCACTACTGTTCAGGACAGAAGCTGACTTCAGCGACAGAGACAATGATTTGATAGCAACCCCTGTGCTACCAAACAGTAAAAGACATCCATGTGCCTCCCTGAGGACCTAATGAGAAGTAGACAAAGGCATGAAGGTATCGCTGGGTAAAATGTAATTTGTGGTTTTTCAGGATTCCAGGGATTAATAATTAAACATGAAGAAGAGAGGGAAACAGGAAAAAGGAAATGAAGGAGTAAGGTACAAACAGGAAGTGTCTTAGTTAGGGTTGCTATTACTTTGATGAAAATCCATGACTGAGAGCAATGTGGGAAGGAAAGGGTTTGTTTTGCTTACATGTCCCAAGTCACATTCTACTCAGGGAAGCCAAGGCAGGAACTCAAACATGCAAGAACCTGGAGGCAGGGGCTGATAAAGATGCCATGGAGGGGTGCTGCTCACTGGCTTGCTCCTCATAGCTTGCTCAACCTGCTTTCTTTTAGAACCCAGCGCCACCAGCCCAGAGAAGGCACCACTCACAAGGGGCTAAGCCCTCCCATATCAATCACTAATTAAAAATATGCTTATAGCCCAGTCTTCTAGAGACAGTTTCTCAGCTGTGGTTCCCTCCTCTCAGATGACTCTAGTTTTTGTGTCTTGTTGGAAATAAAATTAGCCAGCACAGTGGGAAAAACATATGGTTGAAAGGCATAAAATATAACACAGAAAATATTATAGGACTGGAACAAAAAAAGAAAGGGTGGCCCTAAAAATATATCCGGGCATTAGACATTACACAGGCTAAAAACAAAACAACGAAATAATTAAGATCTAGAACTGTAGGTTTTAAAAAGTAAATAAAATAGGAACTATTTCAGTCGGCACGTTCCCCCTGTTGGGATGAATGTGGCTCTCCACCCCTCCTCTGTCCTCTCTAGCTGGCTTTACAGGGGAGAGAGAGGGTGTTACAGCCTTATAACTAAAGCAGGTTGAATTCGTGTGTTCTCTTGGCTGGAAGGAATTTCTCTGTTGGACTCTGCTTTCTTTAGGGGTGTCTCAGCCCCACTTTTTACCTAGCCTCTACCTGCCTCTTACAGCCTTCCCTTGGTGCACAGGGCACTGCACTTTGTATGCAGGATTTCAGTGCCCAAGACCCAGGTGGGAGTAGGATGGGGGTTAAGGGCATGTCCAGGTTTGGATGGAGTTCTCCTCCTGCCGGGATCCTGGGTGGGTTTTGTTTGTTCTCGCCACCACCACCAATACCCCACAGTTCTTGCCTGGGAGTAATTGAAGATCTATCTACAAGACTGTGAAGGTTCATTACTGTGTTTGTCTTCCTGTGTTGGTACGTGTCTATGTACGCTTTAGGCTGGCTGACCCTGGATGATGGTGGAAGTTTTCAACTTCGGGCTCCCACACGCTGAAGAGAGGTGGGAAAAGCAGGCACCTCACTTTGTTCTAGATTTCATGGAGAAAGAACTCAGTCTTACATATATGTAATGTACATACATACATATATACATACATATATATGACATACATATGATGTCAGTTATAGATTCTTTCTTATACTTTGTGGGGGTTTTTTTCTGTGTGTAGGGAGGTGCTCTTTATTGGTTTAAAGAATACACCACTACTACCAGGCTGGCCTCAAACCCACAGAGATCCACCTGCCTCTGCCTCCAGGGTGCAGAGATTAAAGGTGTGCACAGCTTGGCTAAGATCCTTTTCTTTTTTCTTTTTTTCCCCAAAGGTAAATCTTTCAGTTGGGCAATGATACCTCCTCTCTGTTTTGAAAGTATTCATGGAATGCTGGTGTTGTTTGTTCGGTCTGTGTTTGATAGAATTTACCAGCAAAATCATTTACACGTGGTGTTTTCTTCTCAGGCATCTAAAAACACAGCTAATGTCTTTAACTGTCACGGAGGTGATTTAGAGATTGTTTCTCATGCTAGTCTTGGCAAGCTTTATTTTCAAGATGCTTGTCCACTTCATTCCCTCTGTCCAATCCCTTCACACCGAGCTATCGTGACCCTTCCGACGTCAGGAGGATCTGCAGTGGTTTGCTTTCTTGTTTCTAATCTTAGGAGTCATTTTTATTTTATTTTATTTTATTTTATATCAATCTACTTAGATGTTTGTCTGTCTTTTCCAGCTATTTGTAGAGAACAGATACAGGCATTCCTGGTTTTCCTTGTTGCCACTCTGTTTCCCATGTCATTGGCCTTTGGCCTCAATTCTATATTCTTCCTTGCATTTGTTCTTAGCTCGCTCACTCTCTTCTCCTATTTCCTAAATGAGAAGGTCACTGACTTTAGATACAACAGAAACAACTTAAAGCTGCAACTTCCCCCAAACACTATTTAAGCTGCACCCTCCACACCTTGACGTGTCATACACTTTACCAATCAGAATGTAATATTTTCCAGTCTCTCCTATTATTTTTCTTTGATCCGGGAGATGGGCTGTTTTAGTTTCTAGGTATCCATGACAGCTTATCATTAAGTTCTCATTTAATTCCACTGCAGCTAGCAAAGAGAGTTTGCATGATTCAGATCGTTAAATTTACTGAGGCGAGGTTTACCGCTCAAGATATCTAGCGTATGTATCGTAGATAATTAGGGGGATGATTTTAGGCAAGTTACTTAATCTCTTTGGTCTCAATTTACTCACTTATAAAAGAGGGAGATGGTGATGGTGCTTATCATGGATGGTTGCTATGAAGATTAAAATAGGCAGCATATGCAAAGTCCCAGGCAGGATGACCACATAGTGGTTGGATGTGCGTTCGTTTTCACTATTATCACAATTATTCCTGTCAAAGAATAAAATCCCAGCTTGAGTCTTATCCAGGCTATCCTAGTCAGGGGTTCTATTCCTGCACAAACATCATGAGCAAGAAGCAAGTTGGGGAGGAAAGGATTTATTCAGCTTACACTTCCATGCTGCTGTTCATCACCAAAGGAAGTCAGGACTGGAACTCAAGCAGGGCAGGAAGCAGGAGCTGATGCAGAGGCCATGGAGGGATGTAACTTACTGGCTTGCTTCTCCTGGCTTGTTCAGCTTGCCTTCTTACAGAACCCAAGACTACCAGTCCAGGGATGGCACCACCCACAAGGGGCCCTCCCCCCTTGATCACTAATTGAGAAAATGCCTTACAGCTGGATCTCATGGAGGCATTTCCTCAAGGGAGGCTCCTTTTTTTGTAATAACTCCACCTTGTGTCAAGTTGACACACAAAACCAGCCAGTACATAGGGTATCCTGAAGGCTCCCCACAAAACAGCTAAGGTTTCTTTCCCAGGTTCTGCATCTTCCCACCGCACTCCGGACAAATCCGGAATCCCTTTCCATGACCCCTAGGGACCTCCCACATCTCACCAGTCACCTGCCACTCTGTTTAAATCACAGACTCCCGGACACAGTGATTTCCTACCCAACATTTAAGCACAACAAGCAGAGAGGTTCCCACTCTGGGACTTGGTGTACCCTGCTCTCTCTCCCTGGGACGTCCCATCCCATATAGCTCCTCTCCCTCTCACTTGAACACTGCCTCCCCCAGGCCTCTCCGGACTCCATGGCCTCTCATATCCCTTATTACTTGGATCTTCCCTTCAAAGCATTTGGCCCAGTGTGCATCTAGACAAGAGCTCTCACAATGTATATAAGATCCCCGGCCAGACTAGAGATAACAAGAGGGCAGGATTCAGCTGGTTGCCATTTTAGTATCTACTGTCCAATAAGTACCTCCCTAATGAACGATTGCACCAAAGACCAGATATTTAACTCAAGGGAAATAGTTGATCTTTCTAGCTTTCTTTTGGGGCACCGCCATCCCTTCCTTCGAGCGTTTGGATGAAAGTTTGCATGTGTTTGGTCAAAGTTACAGAAGAAAGCAGCGGCTATAAACAGACTAGTATAATATGTATTAATTTCTAGTCATTTTATTACAAGAGAGGTTAAAAACTAGAAGCAACTCCACAGAGAGCTAAATACTCTCAGAGTTCTCATAGTGCACAGCAGGGGCGGAATGGTGGGGGTTCTTTAGAAAATGTGGGCCATCACAATAGGAAAGGCATGTTAAAAGAACAGATGCTGAAGTCATGAGCTGCTGGATACTCTGGCACAGGAAGTGTTGGTGCAGGGGTGGGAAGGGGGAGGGGTAGCTGCCGTCATGAGCAGGATGTTTTGCCAGTGTCTATTTCTTGGATTTGATATTGGACAAGGGATACCCTCTCATTTTAAATTTAAGTATTCTCCCTGGGTACCTAACGCTTTTATAAACAAACCATTCATTCGTATTTAAAAGCAGGAATGAGATGCTGACAAGCTGTGCCCCTGCAGGCTCCTCCTCTTAATCTAGTTGTTTAGTGCTGGGTCTCTGGATCCTGCTGACAGTGAGGAGCAGGCCAACAGGCCACTCAGCAGACAGCCTTCCCGTGCAGGTCATTAGACCCCTGGTTCTGCTCCATGGCTTGTGTCTGCTTTGAAGAAACAAGACAGACAGACAATGCCAGCCCTTTCTGGAAAAAAAAAAAAAAAAGACAGGAACAGCAGCTGAAGCTGTGAAGAGCAGGTCACAGCTTGGCAAGTTACTTGTTGATCCCAGTGCCCACCAGTCAGATTTTTTGCGGCTATCGGTGTGGCCTCCAGGCCTCAGAACTAGCTGTTAGCACACAGAACACTTGTGCTGTTCATCTTGGGGTGCTGCATGGCACCTCCCGAAGGAGAGAGATTTATCAGCTTTTGCCTGCCTGCCCCACACTCATACAATCTACTGTTCCTTTCAGGCAAGCCAGACACACTCTGTCCTCAGATATTGAGTAACACCTACAGAGATCCCAGAAGCCAAGAACAAGACAGCCTTGGAGAGACAACCTTAGAGGCCTTGAGGTCATGTCCAGACTATACCAAGAAGGGATCAGGCTGAGAGACATATGGCTCTGATTCCGACCAGGTACCTGTGGCCAGGCCCAGGATCATGGCCTCTCCTCAACAGAACAAGCCCAGATGGCCCTTCCCTGTTTCAAAGCTGCTCCCACTTTGATCTTCCTTCTCCCAGGTCTCTGTTCATACTCATGAGGCACCTTGCTAAAGCTATTCCAGGGCAATTGTGTGCCTTTGATGTCCCTGGAACCCCCTGCCAAGAGCTGTTCTGGTGTAAGGTCACTGGGCGGGGAACCTGGTGCCACAGCCTCATGGGTGCCAGAGCTGAAACATCAAGACATCAAAGGAGAAGGTGGCAGTATGAAAGGAGTGAGCTCCTGTGAGACTTTCCCTTCTCCTGGGAAGTCTTCTGCCAGTCTTCCAGCTGAGTCTGAGAGAATGGGCCCAAACAGCCTGGAGAGTGCTACCTGCAAGAAGCCATGTAAAGGCTTCCGGAGGCAGGGTTCTGTCGGTGTCTCTGTAGCTTGGAGTGGACACACATGGACACCCATGATTGTAGAGCAAAAATGGACTCCAAGACTGCCTTGGAGATATTTTCTTCATAGGTCAGCTTAGAAGGTGGCATTAGTCACAACATGATCAGCCCATGGGCCACTCGGGCCTGTAGATATTTCACAATTAGTTGTAAATAGGGCTGAAGGGTGTAACACAGTGGTAAAGAAAGTAACCAATAAACTCTTGGCCAACGATTTAATCTCTAACACCACACGCTCACACAAACACACACAGAGAGAGAGAGAGAGAGAGAGAGAGAGAGAGAGAGAGAGAGAGAGAGAGGAACAAGGAAAAGAAACCAGTTGTAAATTATCTCTTTAAGAGTTAGGAAATAGGATGTTAATTTTTACACTTTTGAGTTCTTTATAAAATTAAAGGGAAACATTGAGATGCAGGGGCTGCTGTCCACCATGGCTGCTGCACACAAGAGCCAGGCAACAGCTCCCACCATCCCAAACCCCGCATCACTGCTCCCATCCGACCTTGTGAATGTGGAGTCTCTAACTTGGGTATTGTTCTGCCTATAATGAATTGCTTTCATTTTATCATTGAGAGATGAGGCACCTTAGCCTTAACCACACAGCACAAATTCCCCTAGGAAGACACAAGCAGAGGTTTCTCAGAATGATTCCCATGCCACCCCCTGAATCCCACGACTCAAGTCAGGACACAGAAATACCATGGGGCCACATCTGCTAAATCTGATTCTTCCAGGCATAGAATCTGGAAATCTGAACTTTTAGTACAGTCTCTGGGAGACATCATAGGCACACGGAAACTTTAGGTGTACCAGTTGGACCATGCAGTCCATAGCAGTATGCAGCTACTGCGCTCCTGACATCATTGCGCTCTCTGCTGATGTAAGGACAGGAATCCGTGTTTACCAAGCCACCCCCATTGTCTGGGTACCACGTACGGAGAGCGCCTGCTCATCATTTTACTTTGCCCTCTCAATCCTTGAGTTAGGTTCACTAGTCCTGACACTGATTGACATCTACAAGCAAGGGATTGGTGCCAGGACCTCTGTAAATACTTCTCATTGTAAAAATAGCATTTCCTTTAGACAAAACCCATCACATGCTCCTGTGTACTTCAAATCATGTCTGGATGACTTTGCCTAACTAATGTGCAGTGGATAGCCCTGGGGCTGTTTGTATTCTGCTAATTCTGCCCTCCTGGGAGGGGCTTCAGATAAGCAGTGAGTTACACATGTGACTTCTTGTGAACCAATCCCCTAATGAATAAAGGAGCCAATCACTGGGCGTGTAGGAGGGACTTCCAGATTGGAGGGTGGAAGAGAGGAAGCAGGAGAGAGAGATGCCTTTTGGATTTGCCTGATGTGCACCACAGAGGCCATGGGAGTATTGAATCATGGAGCTGGTGTGGTAGTGACCCACCAGTGGGAACCTAGTGAGCTGGGTGAAGAGATTGTGGAGCTCTGAGTCAGAGATAAAAGCAGGTTGGCCATTGCCTGCCAGTGCATGGTTGGCCAGCCCTCCAGGGATGAGAGAACCAGGACATAGCACGGGAACATGTGATATATTCCTTTTATTTATTTATTTTATTTCATTTTTTTATATTTCCTGCAACACTAATGCAATGTGGGTGACTTGGGGAGAGCTCTTAGACTCTACGGTTTAGGCAGTGATGGGGGAAAAAACCCATCTCTCTATTGAGAACAACTGTTATTGCTTTCTCAGTAATTTTGGTCCATTGGTGGTGACCCATGGATGTGGCCTATGAAGGTACAGAAGGAGGCACTGGGGGAGGATGCTCTCTGTATTAGATCACACCTCTAGGAGTGGCAAGGCTAGAATTCAAGCCTGGGACTAACTCAAAGTTACCACATAAGAACAGTTGCCAATATGTCTCTTTTCCGCTGATGTGAAGAAGGAACCCCTGGATAGAAGTAGGGGGGGAGGGGCAGGGTTTCTCAACATTCCTGTTTGCTCCCAAATAACTGCAAAGGGCTTCTACACCCATTTAGCTCATATAACTCCCAAATAAAAGACATGGAGGCCTGGTATTTTTATTAACAAGCTGTTGGCACTAAGCAGGGCAGGTTCTGAGCTATTCTAACCCTCCAAGGCCATCAGTACACAGATAAACTCCCCCTTACTTGCCATCTCAGTCTTGCCTTGGCTCACTCTGCTCCGTGTGTGTCCTTGAGGCTGCTCTCTCATCGTGACCTCATGGCAGATCCTGCTGCTGTCTCCACATGCTCTCTCTACATGTGTCTTCTCTCTCTGCTCCTCTCTCTCTACCTGGGATCCTTTCGCTAAGATCTGATGCCCCATCTCTACTGTCCTCTTCTGCTTCAGGCATGGGAAGAGTCTGCTCTTTATTAACCAATCAGAGACGATGGAAAACAATTTTTACATAACATTGGGACCAGAGATGCTTGACGGACCTAGTTGCATCCAGATGTCTGGGTACAAAAATCAGCATCTGAATATATGTTACCCAAGACCAACCCACAACAACCCTGGTTGAAAGCATATCAGGGAGTCTTGTCTCCCCTGACTTACAGCAGATACATCTGTACAATGAGATGACAGAAGGGGAGAGTCTGCAGTAGGTGGGTACTGGACTGGCCTCCACCAATCTACTTCCTATTGCATGCCAGGGACACATGACCCTGGAGACTGCTGATCCTGTCATGTGACAGTACATACTGGCTACTGAAGTAATTTGTAATGTTATATGTGACTTGGAATGACAGCCTTCCAGATTTAGGGGCTGGGCTGTTTGAATAGAAAGCTTAAGATCAAACCTTGAAAGCATTAGTTTTTGCAACAAAACTCAGCCATACCGTGCTTGCTATCTGCTTCTCTTACTTCACAGTTGTTCAGTTCTTTCTTCGTGTTTTTCTGCTGTATAATCAGTCACCTTCCCACTGGTCCCTTTTCTGCCTTGATTTTAGGTCTGCACCACAAAAGTTGGTTTCCCTCAGGAAAGCATCTCTGCTCCAGTGAGGAAAGTAAAGCCTAGCCGGACAAAGCTAGAGTCCTGAAAAGCCGATTCTGCAGCCAATCTATTGATAAGATCAGAACTTGGGAGAGCAGCGTTCTCAGTGAAACCCGTACTGGCAAGCCTCAAGACAGCCTTGGAATTTGTATATTCTCGAGGCGGAATGTCTTTGAACAGGTGGCTTCAAGAAGAAAGCATGTCACATTCTAGGGCCCTTCTAGCTCAAGCATTAGTGACTGTTCTGGTACCTAAAATAGGCCAATGGCGGAAAGAGAATGGAGGGCTAAGAAAGAGAGGAGGAAGGGAAGCAAGCTGTGAGTCCTGTCTTTTGGAGAGACAAGAGGGTGCTGCCCGCCCAAGGAGGACACTCCCTCTGGTTCTCTCACAGCCTGATTGCACTGCTGGCATTTAACAAGCCCTGTCTATTGAATTTCACTTTGTAACCTATGTTGTCATAGAGGGAAATGAGTCAGTCGGAGCACTTAAACAAGACTGCTGTCTGAAGAACATGTGAACTATTAATTGCAGTCAATTAGACCTGCTGGGTTGGTTCGGTCTCTAGGCGGAAGATTAGGGAACCGCCCACAGGCTCTTCTTTTCCGAGGCTAGGGGCCTTGGAAATGCACCTAGGAAGGGCAGCGCACTCAACTTTGTCTCCGGGGAAGCTACTAGCCTTTCGGTGTTGGCTTAATCGACAAGATTCTTTTCTCCACGAGAAGGCGTGGATTTCAAATGTCTTTCTCCTGCTACTGTATGGGTGAGACACAAATTGTAGCTCAATAGTGGCGTTGAGAAGCCGTGGAATAAGAGCGAGCATTCCCAGTGGAATGAGCAGTGAACACTGCTGTGGTCTGGATTAAAAATTCCCCTCATACCTCATGTTTTTGAACATTTGGTGCCCACTTCGTAGCACTGTTTGGGAAGGTAGAGGAATATTTAGGAGGTAGGACCTTACTGAAGGAAGTATGTCACTAGGGGCGGGCTCTGAGCCTGGCCTCACTTCCTGCTCTCTTTTTGTTTCCTGTCTGCCAGGACAACCTCACCCTCAAGTGGCCAGGCCTTCTCAGCCTTGACTGGCTATATCTCCTCTGAGGCTATAAGCCAAAATAAGTCCCCTTTTCCCTAAGTTGTTTGTCAATGTCATATATATATATATGCACACACACACATACATATACATATATACACATATACACATATACATATATACACATATACACATATACACATATACATATATACACATATATATATACACATATGCACATATATACATATATATACATACACTCATATACGCACATATTATACACATATACATATATGCATATACATATATACATCATATATACTTATATACATATATACATACACATATACATATAATTTTTCTGCATGTAAGTCTGTGTGAGGGTGTCAGATCCCCTGGAACTGTAGTTACAGACATTTGTGAGCTGTCATGTGGGTACTGGGAATTGAACCCCTGTCTTCTGGAAAAACAGCCAGTCCTCTTAACCGCTGAGCCATCTCTTCAGCCCCCTTCAGTGCAGTTTTCTATCACAGCAATGGAATGGTGACTAATAGAACATTCTGTAGAGTATTTTTAGGAAGTTCCTTCAAGCAACTCGGGCAGAGTGTAGGAAGTTGCTTCAAACAATGGGGTTAGTTGGGGGTCTACCAGCCTATTCAAATGAAGCTAACCTGACATTCAATCACATAGCCAGTAAAGAAAAAGCTAGATCTACCACAGATCCACCCAAACTATCCAAACTATGGATTGAGACGAATTTTCCACCAAATTCTTATGGTGAAGTCTTCATGCCTAGAACCTCAGAATGTGACCTAGTTTGTAGGTGTCATTAGTTTACGTATGGCGATCCTAGAGCAGAGTAGAATAGAGTAGATAGCTAACCTAATATGAAATCCTAATTAACAAAGGGCATTTGTTTTTATTAATTTGGCACTCACTATTTGTGTGGGTATGTTTGTGGGTGTGATAGGGAGAGGGGATACATGTGTGCCACAGCACACGTGTGGAGGTCAGCGGACAGCTTTGTGCAGTTGGCTCTCTCCTTCTATCTTTCCTTGGGTCCTGGAGTTTGAGCACTGGTTGCTAGGCTCACATGACAACAGACTTTACTTATTAAACCCTCTAACCTGTCCAAGAGAGAGAAAATTCCAGGATACACACACCCACAGAGAGAATTTCATGTGCAGATGAAGGCAGATGTTGGGGTAACCCATGTACAAGGTAGCCTCCAAGACTGTAAGATGATAAAATTTGTTGTTTAGGTCATTTATGTGTAGTACCTTCTTAACGCAGCCATGACAAACTAATATATCCCGCTAGGCTCTGCAGAAGAGAGGAAACTATGGAAATCTTAGTTCTCTAGGGCCTGTCTCATGGGCTCACTCAAAAGTCAAATGGGGTTTAAGCTGCTGCATCAATTAGTATTCATATGAAAATCTGTGCCTTTGGGGGGTAAGGGGCACATAAGCCAAGGCTAGCCCTGCAGTACACACTTTTTCATCATTCTCTGGGTACTTCCCCTGACTCATACTCCTCATTCCCAGAGCTCCCAGAAGCTCACATTCTGTCTGTATTTTCTATTTTCAGAGACAATGATCTCTTCCTCTGAGGTCTCAGTACCCACTGTCACCCATGCCCCTGGAAATGCGCTTCCTTCCAAGCTGCAGTCAACACACTTATCTAGGGAAATGCATTCTATATTCTTAACTGTTAAGAAATAATAAACTATTTTCACCTTCATTAAAACAAGAAAGACTATTAGCTTTCTATAACTATGCAACAAACTACCATGGAGTTGACAACTTAAAATAACACACACATAGTTTTTTAGGTTTTGTGGTTCAGATATCCAGATACCACTTAGTGGCATTCTCTGCCATCAAGGTGTTGGGAAAGCTATAGTCTCATCTAGAGACAGGACTTGTTATATCAGCTTGCAAGTTTACTTGGGCAGTTGGCAGAACTCCTCATTTGTTCGTGGGACAAAGACTGGAGGTCCCAGGATTCCCGAGTGCCAGATAAAGCTGCCCTATGCTGCCAAAGGCAGCTTCTGGCTGCTTCTTTCATTGAACCAGCAATGTCCTAGAGAGGCCTGGCTAGCAAGATGGGGGCTTGTGTGCTGTAACACAGTCATAGAAGGGGTATTCTACCACCACTGGTTATGAGTCCAGAAAAAGTCACAACTGTGCTCAAGGAGAGAAAATCATACAAAGGTGTAAAAAAGATTAGAATCATGGGAAGATAGCTCTTTTGCTCTTTTCTGGTGCTTTGAAATCAAACCAATGCCTGTTTACGTTAAGCAAGTGATGTACCACAAAGGTATTTGCAACCCATGAGCATCTTAGTCTATAACATAACTCATCTTGTTGCCATGATCAGTTTGAGAGTGGACATGTGACCTGATTCTGGTTACTATGACTGTGGTAGTCTATGGAGCAATTCCTTAAGCACTTTCTGTCCCTAAAAGGAAACTAACAAAATAGCATTCTCTTCCTTCCATCCTAGGATGCTTCCATGTTTAACTGGAACTTAGGCTCTGCACCAGACAGTTTGTTATCATAATGGAATCATCACTAAGCATAGTAGAGCAGATATATGGAAGGACTCGGGTTGCCGGTGTCATTTGTAAAGGAATTTTAATCCAGCAAAGTAGCTACTCTAGCAAATGATCATACCCAAAGATCTTCTAGGTCTGTGTGGTCTGGCTAGAATGACACACCTTTAATCTCTCTGGCTGGAGTATAGACATGTCCTCAGTACACACCTTAATCCCAAACAATGAAGGTAAAGTTTGTAGAAGGAAGCAGCCATGTTTGAAAGTGACATCTAATTGAGGGGCAAAGTGATGAATCAGAAAAAAATTTGACAAAATAAGTGAGAAATAAGATATGCCCAACTCTCAAGAGAATAGCCAGGAAAAAGGGGCTACTTGAGAGCAGTGCAGAGTGAATCAGGATTGGAGGTCAGTTCAGTTAAGTGCAGTTTAGTGAGTGCAGGGGAGCTGAGTTGAGTTCGTTCGTGAGTTCATTCACTGAGTTTGTTCTTTGAGTTCATCCGTAAGTTTGTGTAAAGGCAGTTGAATCTAGAGAATAGGAAGAAGCCAGAAGATAAGAACAAATTGCTTGAGTTAGTTTGAGGCCAAGCAGAGCAATTCAACGAGAAGCTGAGAGAAGCTAGATTGAATCAGTCAGCTTGGAAAGGAGTTTGGGCCAGAGCAGCTGAGTTGAACCAGCCAGCCAGAGTTGAGAAAGAACTAGAAAAGGTGAGCTTATTTAGCAGTAAGTCTCCAAGAGGAGAGACTTCTGGCTTTATTATGAACCTATGGCACCTAATGAAATTAAGGCTCATGAGAGACAGTCCACAGAACCTATGGTACCACCTCTTAATAAAATCAAGGAAAGGAGATTACCCTGTAAGACTCTGCTGAGCCTTAATTATCGGAGGACCCCTGAGTGAACAACACAGAGCTGGGATCAATGCAAAAGCAAGAGGAATTTATTGTTCCAGAACACTGGGGTCATTCCAGACCCGAAGGAGAGGCGGCAACCCAGGACAGCTCATTGGGCGAGTTTTTATAGTTTCCAGGGGCAGAATAGAGCATCAGCAACCAGGCACGATATGATTGGTGGAACAGTGGGCCCTTTAAACTGACTGATCTTTAGGGAATGAGGTAGTAGGGGCTTAATCAGCCTCTGCCTTCCAGCCTATGTGCTCTCTAACCTGTCTCTTCCAAGAAGGGAGGGGTGCTTACATGCTCAGAGGTCTGGTGGACTTTTCCAACAGCTCTGAGCTGACTTCTTCAACCCCCACTAGCTTTTTTCCCATTTCCCCAGGAACAATGTGTGAAAATTCAAAAAATAAACAACTAGCCTGGAATCCTGTTAAAATACAAGATCTTAAACATTTTAAAGAATCAATAGTAACTTAAGGAATGTACTCACCTTATGTGAGACAGACATTATATACCTAGGCTATCTACAACAGGTTTATTCTCCAAGACTAGAAAGATGCAGCAGCAGCTATATAGGAAGCTAGTTCTTGATTATAATGGCTGACATGATGGCAAGAAGCTGCAATTACGAAAAATTGTAGTAGGTTTAAAGGTGCTAAGATCATGAAGACCAATTGTTAGGTAAAGGTCAATTTGCTGATTTAAGACTGCAAATGCAATTTGATTACTCTATTATTATACAATGTACTTTGGTAGCTTTAAGAGCCTGGGATACGGTAGAGAACAAGAGGAAAGGTCTATGTCATTCACAAAGATTATGCAAAGCCCCAGAGAGACTTTTACTGACTTCTTACATAAATTAATGTCCACTATAAACAGGACAACATTAGATCCAGAAGTGAAACAGGTATGTGGTGGTTTGAATATACTTGGCCCATTGGAAGTGATACTATTAGGAGGTGTGGCCTTATTGGAGTAGGTATGGCCCTGTTGAAAGAACTGCATCACTGTGGGTGTGGGCTTTGAGGTTCTACTCTCAAGCTTACCCAGGGTGGAGGACAGTTCCCTCCTGGCTGCCTGCAGAAGACAGTCTTCTCTTGGCTGCCTTCAGATCAATGTAGAACTCTTAGCTCCTCCAGCACCATGTCTGCCTGCTTCCTGCCATGATGATAATGGACTGAACCTCTGAAACTGTAAGCCAGTCCCAACTAAATGTTTTCTTTTATAAGAGTTGCCTTGGTCATGGTGTCTCTTCACAGCAATAAAACCCTAACTAGGACATGGTACTAACTGAAACTTTAGATTTGGAAAATGCAAATTCAGAGTGTAAAAATGTTCTTAGATCTTTAAAAGCTCCATCAGTATCCATAGATGAGTGGATCAGAACTACTGCTGATATTGACCCTAATGATTATATAATTGGACAAGCAATGGCCAAAAATCCTAGATATCAAAATGTCCATTGTTTTGGCTGTGGGAAATGAGGTCATGTTCCAGCCAGTTTGTTGAGCTGTCCCCATGGGCAGTGGAGAAGTTAGGGGTTGGGGGTAAGCTTTCTTCATTGTCTGTATTGTTGTTTTTCTACATCTCTTCTTTCCTGTGGGAGCTTCTCTTATTCAGATCAGATCTTTATCAATTTTGATGGAACCCATAAGCTTTCATCACCTGTGGAAATATAGACAAAACCTCTTCCCCAGCATAACACATTCCCTGACTTTCATTTGAATGTTAAAACATCTTTAAAGTAAACAGGCTGACATAATTCAGCAGTTTGGTTTTTTGGGGGGTTGTTGTTGTTGTTGTTGTTTTTACAAGGGGATTGCACACAAGGCATTCCTAGAGACTTCTCTAAAACACCTCCACCTTCTGGAATATGTAGGTGTGATAAGGGTAGGCTTTGGACTAATAAATACAGATCAGCAACAGATATGCAAGATAATCCTTTATTGATTTACTGATGGAAAACTCCTGTAAGGGGTCATCTCATACCCCAGTAACAAACAACACAGCCAGGCATGTCTTGTAAGCAATCCACAGGGCAAATAGAGAAAACTAAACTAGGTGTTGGAGACACTGTATAATGACATTTTATGTAATGTGGCTTGATTGTTTCTGTGCTTAAAAGGGTGAGAAACCAGGATTGTTAGCATGAAGCCAAGCATGGAACATGAGTGCCTAAGTGTCTAATTTATGTGTGGATTCGTAAATATCTAATTGTACTTTGATAAACATAGAGGGGGGATAAGATTAGCTGAAAGACACTGGATTGTTGAAAAATGCTGAATTAGACCAGCCTGTATACTTTAAAGATGTTTTAACATCCAAATGAAAGTCAGAGAGTGTGTTATGTGAGGGAAGAGGTTTTGTCTATATTTCTACAGATGATGAAAGTCTATGGGTTCAATCAAAATTGATAAAAATCTGGTCTGAATTAGAGAAGCTCCCACACGAAAGACATGACTCAAGAAAAAAAGATATGTAGAAAAAACTTTAGCAATGCAGACAATGCAGAAAGCTAACCTCCCCACCTCCACCCCGACTACACCCCATCCCTTCACCACACACACACACACACACACACACACACACACGTACTGCCACCCATGGGGACAGTTCAACAAACTAGCTGAAAAAGGACAGATCACTCTTCAGACTGACAAACTCTGATGCTGAATTGAACATTTGCTGAAGGACAGATGATCAGGACTGCAGTTATGAAGGATCATCACATCAAGGATATTCATAAGAACATTTAGTCTGTTAAATATATGGAATTAATAATCATTTCTGTTGTAAAAGTTCAACTGTGTATAATTTTTAGCTTAAAGAAAGGGGAAAGTGTACAGGAATTTTAATTCAGCACCATGGCTGCTCTGGCAAGAGATCACATGCAAAGACCTTCTAAGTCTAATCTAGCTGGAATGACACACCTTTAATCCCTCTGGCTGGAATGCAGACACACCCTTAGAACACACCTCTAATCTCAAACAATGATGGTAAATAGCTTGTAGAATAAAGCAGCCATATTTGAAAGTGACTTCTAATTGAGAGGCAGACAAAGTGATGAGTCAGAGAAAGATTTGACAAAATGAGTCAGAGATAAGCTATGCCCAGCTCTCATGAGAACAGCCAGGAAAGAAAGGCTACTTAAGAGCACTGAAGAGTGAGTCAGGAGTGAAGGACAGTTCAGTGAGTGCAGCTCAGCTGAGTTCAGGCAATGTAGTCAAGTTGAGTTACGTTCAGTTCTGTTCAGTTCATGCAGTTCAGTTGGTACAGTTCAGTTTGTGGAATACAGAGGCAGTTTTTACAAAGAGAAATTCAGTGAGGAGCCAGTTTGAGTCAGTCAGCTTGGAGAAGAGTTTGAGTCCGAACAGCTGAGTTGAATCAGCCCCAGAATTCAGAAAGAACTAGAAAGGGTGAGCTTATTCCACAATAAGCCTCTAGACGACAATTATATCTAGTGAATAAACATTCCATTACATCTAGCACCCAATGTGATTGGAGAAGGAGAAGGCCCACCAACATTGCAGAAAGCAGAGCACATCTGACAGAAATGTCTCAGAGGACAGGAGACATCTGACAGAAACCCAATGAGGAGAAATTCACCTGGGATCCTCTCCAGAGGAAGTATCAGTTCTTCAAGTTAGGCTGGATGTCCAGAGAGACTTGGGAGGCTTCAGAGTCAAGAGAATCTCAAGGCCAGAGTAAGGAATGACCCAGAAGCCTCTGAGACAGTGAATCACAGTAAACCACCCCAAAAGACAAATTTAATTATATAAAGAGACTTTTCTTGCATTAAAAAAAAAAAAAGGGAAACCTCATTTCAGTTACATTTACAGTCACCATTTGCCCCTGAATAAACTATACCTAAAACTATTCTGTTTCAACTTGAATTTGATTTGCTGCTCCATGCAGCAAAATGATTTTCCAAAAACAGAATGACCTTCCAAACACACAAAAGTATGGAACCCATGGTACCTGAACAGAAAATCCAGGTCCGCCAATGAGACATGGGCTGATCTCTCTGTTCCATGGCCGAGAACTGGAAGACACCACCAGCCGTCTGCAGAATGTGAATCCCCATTGCTTCATGCAGCCAGGCTTGGCTACTGTGTACAGGGAGCTAATTTACTCCCCTCCGAATGGTCATTCCCCAATCTACTCTGGTGGAAGAATTGTTTATGGTAACTGAATGGACAGGTACTGTATCCAGCAAGACAGGAAAGTAAGTGTTATGGGCTTAGACCAACTCATCCCTTTCAATTCTTCAAGGAAAAGAGAGAAACTCTTACTGAGTGCCTTCAAAGCACCAGCAATGTTCTAGGACCCAGCGTCCCCCGATTAACCCTTGTAATATCGCAGACATAAAAGCTGGCGTGCCAATAAAAAC
Source organism: Rhynchomys soricoides (assembly GCA_019843965.1). Lineage (NCBI taxonomy): Eukaryota > Metazoa > Chordata > Mammalia > Rodentia > Muridae > Rhynchomys > Rhynchomys soricoides. The sequence goes on from JADRCH010000062.1 coordinate 6,959,936, forward strand.
AACACTTCCAACGTAACATTACACACCCCTGACACTTAGCATCTTTCTTTATTCCCTTCACAACGTGTTCCCCCATTTTAGGATGAGAGTAACATAAAATAGCCAGGCGGGGGTGGTGCACATCTTTAATCCCAGCACTCAGGAGGGAGAGGCAGGTGGATCTCTGTGAGTTGGAGGCCAACCTGGTTTCCAAAGAGCATTCCAGGACAGCCAGCTGTACACTGAGAAACCCTGTCTCGAAAAACGAAAACAGCAAGAGTGACATAAAATGATATACCCTGCTCAGTGGTACCGGAACCTAAGGCATGCAAATGTTCTACCCACTGAGCAACAAAAAGAACTGGAGTCCTCTAATTGCATATGAGTAAAGATTACTAAACTCACAGGTTAATTGCAGAAACCTAATCCCATTTACTGTCATTAGCTCCGTGTCACATGGAACTCAGAAACTTCCATGCCACCCAACTGAACCACCCTATTGCCAAAGGCAGATTCATTCAGGATGAATTCAAATCATGGTTTCTTGTTCACACAGCCTCCCACGTCCAAGCTGTCCCTTTATCCCTCCTAAAAGGATGGCAGATGAAAAGTGGCCTGTTCCTAGACAGATGACGCCAAGCCATCACCGAACTCAAGGAAGAGGTCTTTTATTGACAGAGGCACACCCCTCCCCCCCAAAGGAGGGATGAGAGAAAGAAGTGAAGGAGAGAGAGAGTGTGTCTTTTATCTCTGCCATGACGAAAGTGACGCAGGTGATGACTCGAAGGAAACTCAAGTAGTACATGCATAGTGGAGTGGGCAGCAGATGCCATGGCAACAGAACTAGGAGGGTCTTGTCGCCTGGGGATGATGTCATCATAGTGTTCAGAGGCTGTCTGTAAACAGCTTCTGGCTGTCTGTGGACGGTTCTGATGCTAACACCGTGTACCCAGGGGAGGATGAAGTGTCACCTATATGCAGACCTGTGTCTCTACCTGGAGTGGACTAAGCATGCTGCTCCACAAGACACTTCAGGTTCCTAAGGACAATCCAGAAAGCAAGGAGGAAACTGCTAATATCTTGTTGTTTCAGGAGACACATTTTCTCTGGCGACTAAGAAGAACTTTCTGATGCTGGAAAATGCCATCTATGTGGCACAACTTGTTTGCTATTGCACCCCTGTGTTAGCAGGCGACAACAAATACACTGCACAAGTAGAACCCAGTCAAGGCAACTGCCAGGAGCCATTCCCCTGCTGCTCTGACCCAGGGCATCTCACCGTTCGTACGGGATCCTAGTAAACCAAGTGCTATGGTGAATTAGTATGTGGTAGGTTTCAGATGCGTAGTCTGAGTTTGGCGTTTAGGGCTGTTTATGATTAGTGATATTTTCTTATTTTTACTTGGAGTATGTGAATATTTGTTTATTTAATAATCCATGCATCCAAACTATTTCAAAGTATCGCGTACCTGTTGCTACAGGTAAGCCTTCCTCTTGCCTCAGAATTTCAGGCATTCAGGTCCCCTCCCCAAAGACAATGGCTCTGATTAATTTGCACAAACACTGTGTGTTTGTTATCACACCCGGAGAAGCACATCGTACACTCTGTTCTGTGGTAGGTCTGTTTCCGATTTCTTCATATAGTTATAGAGCAATGTATCCAGAGCCTGTATGTGGGCAATTAGTTAGCTTTTATAGTTTTCCCAATATGATTATGCAAATAATACTCTTGTGTTAATAATACCTTTGCCTGTTCTTGCAAATATAACTGAAGGACGCATTACTAGAATTGCTGAGCTAAAAGGAAAACTCATTTTCATTTCAGCAACCGCAACCTACAAGCTTTCCAAATGGGTTGGACATGAGTTTCCCTTCCTCAATCTGCAAATATGCCCGCTTCTCTACAAAATCACCGGCCCAGGGCTTTACCAGGCTTCTCGTCTCTTTCGATCTGATAGATGCAGACAGTATCTCTCTCCTAGTTTCGATTGCCCTTTCCTTGTTAGGAGATTGATCGGGAAGCTGCTTTCTTTAAAGTTCTCATTTTGCTCCTGGTTTTAATTTTAAAGTACCCCTAAATCCTCTTAGCAGCCGGTAGGGTTGGATCTTAAACCTAGGTGGATTTACATAATGGGTTTATGAAAGGCCCAGCGAGTAAATAAGGCACAGGAGGATCATGCTAAGCCAAAGGCCTCTGCCACGGGGCCCCCAGCCCATCCCTGATCCTTCTCTCTTTGCAGGGCATGCCCAGATCTGCTGCTTGTGGAGTATGTATGTAACAGCCCTGGCCATACCTCACTCCGAGAAGCCGTCTCTGGACGGCTTAGCATCCGAAGCTAAGGGAGATTTTAGTGCATGGGAGTCCACTGACTCGGTGAAAATCAATTAGTTCGTGAGAGGGTCCCTAACCATTGCCCTTTCCTGAATGTCATGGGAGGGCGCATCTCCCTACCATCCTTTGAGTGGATCTGACTGCTCTGTTTCTTCACCATGTGTGACCACAGTATAAATACAAGAAGAGAACATCTCCCTCTGTGACCTTTTCTACCCCAGTGCACATTTCTCTGCTGTCCCCCACTACCCATTGCAATCAAAGTGAGGTGGGGACTATCAGTGTCTTTTTCCAGAGGACAGAGAGGCTCAGACAATTTAGATAAACTCTCCAGGTGTCTTACACTCAGTGGTTCAAACAGCTGACTTAAAAGCTAGACTTGACTGACTCAAAGGCCGGGCCCTAAGGCAGTCTCTTAAGACTTGCACAGGACCTCAGTAGGTCTCTACTCTGAGAGCTAGACACTGTGAGATGCCTCCTGGGCCACTCCTGGGGAAGTCTGACTGATCCACCAGACCCTCTGAGAGAGCAAAGGTCTGACCTTTCCTCAACCTTTCTACGTCTTTCATGTTCGACACCTCCCAGAATGAAGGCTTTCAGCATCCCAGAAAATGGTATATTCTGCCAAATTATGAATAAAGCCAGAATTGGCATCTAAGCTGGCCTGACTTCCAATCATGTGCTGCTATGACCCCTACTCCTCAAAATGAAGACTGTTTCCTAATAGGGTGGAGTCTGGTCCTTCGGTGTTATCTGGACAGAGAAAGTGAGTCTGAAGACCTCACACTCCATCTGGAGTTTATCAACCTCCTTTCCAGGGTAGAATTACAGAAAACGATTATCTACAGATCTGGAGCCAGCAGGGACTTTGAAGGTCCCTATTGCCAAGAGGGGTTGGCGGCAGAGGGGTGGGAGGCCCAGGAGATGAAAAAGCAACCCGAGTATCTTATCTCCCTGCTGAAGCCAAACAGGCTGGCCTGGCCAGGGGGAAAGTCCTGTCTGTGGGTCAGACAGCGACCACAGGACCAGGCACCTGAGTGCACCCTCTGCTCTCTGCTCCTTGTCCTCTCTTCCTCATCTTGAGTTATTTTTCTGTCTGTCCACTCGTCCATCTGCTCATCCATTCACTCCATCTTTCTGTCTGCTGGTTATAATGTGTGACAAGCTTACAGTTCTTACTTTAAGCTTTGCCAATCCTCTCTCAATGAATTCTCACAAAGGCACACAGAAAAGGGTGCCCAAATCAGCCCCATTTTTTTTCCAAATAGATAATTTTAGGTACCAATAGGCTATTCTGACCCCAGCATCTCCCAGCTGGCAAATGGCTGGCTCCATGCCCCTTTCACAGGGACCCAGTCCCCCAGCGTCCATGTGCCTACTCTCTGTTCACTTCAAAGTTCCTTCCTTCCTCTTCCCACTCGTCACTGATGTCCGTATGTGTGTGTGTGTGTGTGTGTGTGTGTGTGTGTGTGTGTGTATGCTTACAGGTAGGTGTTCATGTGCACAGGCCAGAGGACAACCTCATGATTTCCATTAACTTTTGAGACAAGGTCTCTCTCTGACCCAAGTAGACTATACTAGCTGACCACTGAACCCCAGTCTCTTGTCTCTACCTTTCCAATACTGGGATTACAAGTGTGTGTCTTTATAATCGTACCCAGCTTTTATTTTTTCTACTGGGGCTCACATTCAGGTCCTTGGGCTTACAAAGCAAGTGTTTTTCCACATAAGTCACACCCTTTGCCCTACTGTTCTGTTAATCAGAAGCCATCCAGTATGCACTGAGTAGACCAGGCTAGCTTGGAATTCATGTCAATTCCCCTGCCCCAGCTTCCCAAGTGCCTTGGTTTGAGTTTGGGGAATTTACAACCACATTTAGCTTATTTTTAAAAGAGATATTTGTTTTGTGGGGGAGGGAAAGGGAGGTGTATGGGTGTGAACTCAGGCACCCTCAGATGTCAGAAGAGGTGCATAAATCCCCTGGAGCTAGAGTCACAGACGGTAGAAACTGCCTGAAGTCATAGGTGCTGGAACGTGTCTTGGGGTTAATATTCATTGTGATGAAACACTGTGACCAAAAGCAACTTGGGGAGGAAAGGGTTTGGCTGGCTTAGGCTTCTACATTACTGTTCTTCACTGAAGGGAGTCAGTATTGGAGCTCAAATATGGCAGGCACCTGGAGGCAGAGCTGATGCAGAGGCCATGGAGAAGTTCTCACGACTGCCTTGTCATTATAGCAAGCTCAGCCTTTTTTCTTATAGAACCCAGGACTATCTATCCATGGGGTAACGTCACTCACAATAGCTTTCCTGAATCAACCACTAGTTAAGGAAAAGCCCTACAGACTTGCCTATAGCCTGCTCTTATGGAGGCATTTTTTCAACTGAGGCTCACTTCTTCCTCTCTAATGACTCTTATGTCAAGTTGGCATAGCCGTATTTGGGTCCTCTGCAAGAGCAGGATGCTGTAGTAATCTCTCCAACCCTTGCACTTAACTTCCTGCATTCTCTTCCTATCCCCGATTCTCCTCCTGTCTGTCTGCTGAGCTAGCACATGTCCCCATATACTCACCCAGGAGTCTAGAGAAAAGAATTCTGGGATCATCCATGCTCAATCCCTCAAATGGAGCCGTTGGTCTGTGTGTCTTAGGCCTGGGTCCTTCCTACATTTCCAACATTCCTAACTTGCATCGGCTAGCTCTGACAATGTCTTGGCCAAAAACCTTGAGGTCCAGTTGGTCTACGAATCTGAGTGGCTTGGGGACTGAGCCGTGGATCTAGCTGTGAGCAAGGCTTTCCCCTTTCTGCCTTTCTGCCCTTCATTCCTTCACCAAATACCAGTGAGGATTTGCTGGCAGTCAAACTCTTAGCCCTCATGAAGACTGGAGCCTCTCTCTTGATGTTTGCCTTCCTTCAACTAAGAGACCTTTCTCTTCTAGAAGGTAGGATGGAGGATCAAAGAATCTGTGTTCACAACCTGGGCTCTGTTCCTTCCTTCGCAGCCTCATTCATCTCTTTTCCTAGCTCTTAACACAGACTGGCATTGATGAAGGCTGACAAACACAGGTAGTAATGACATCACACCTTCATTCTCTTCATTCTCATAGCTCACTCACCGTAGGAGACTGCGTAGTGAGTTTTACTAGTCCACCATTACACAACTCGAATTTCTAGTTGGGAAACCTTTCCCCTCTAGGTACAGTTATGATGTGACTGTCACCTAAAGTCCTTGCCTCCTCGGGGCGTTATATGACTGCAGCTAGGACAATCAAGTTCTCTTTTCTTGGACTGGAAATAAGAAGCCCAGTGTTGGGGAAAGAAAGCCCAGAAACACCCAGAAGGACCAACTCTCCCCAGCAAGGCTCTCCCAAAGGTCTGGCTTTCCACATCCCAGAACTCTTACTCTTTGTACTTTTCTAAGTCTGGTTTGACATCCCCTCAGAGAGCTATCAATCATCCGAATACATCCTTTCCATCACCCGAATACATTGTTTCCATCACCCAAACACATTGTTTCCATCATCCAAATACATTGTTTCAATCATCCAAATAAATTGTTTCCATCATCTGAATACATTGTTTCGATCACCCCAATACTTTGTTTCCATCATCCAAATACATTGTTTCTCGTCCTTAGGGTCCAGATGGCTTTTTTCAGGGCTCACAAACAAGCAGTCTCAAGTGATGCCCCAAGGCTTTGTTCCAAACACTCTGCCCCACCAATGGCCTTGGCTGCCCCATTTCCTCCGGCCCTTCTAACTCTTCCCATCTTTACTCTAAGGCATTGGATGTCTCTGCTGCTCTGCCAACATGGAGCCCTTATCCATCTTCTCCTTTAGAAAGATCATCCTCCGTCCCAGGGCCTACTAGGTTACACAGCGGGTGTAGAATGTTTGTGAGGACCTGGATTGGCTATCCTTTCCATTTACTGCAGCCTGAAATCCATTCACTTTCGTAACATTTACAACAAAGTAAAAATCTTGGACTTCAAAGAGATCATCAGGTAAATTCTACATTCCAGCCACGTTTCTCATGTCTTCGTCACCCATCTTCAAGAATCCAGGCTACATCACCTGTGTAAGACTACCAGACATCCTTAGATGTCCTTAACTTTGCCCTGTCTTCCTCTCCTTTCTTTGTCTTCATCCCTGGTACTTACTGTGAAATTTGAAATGTCTCTGAGGCCATAAACAAGAAGGGGGGAGACACACACTGAGCAGGAGGGGGGTTTGGGTGGCTCAGATTGGGATGAAGAATGAAGCCGAACAGTGGCATCTCTCATAAAGGATCATTTTCTGTACTATTGCAGATAATGTTTCTAAAAGTTGGCTGTTACCCTACTGGCTCTATTGGGAGTCAGTTGGTTACCATCCCTAGTTCATAAAGTAGGAACCAAAACTTCAAGAGTAAATTGTCCCAAGATAGATTGCCAGGAGAGTGAGAAACCTTTATGGTCTTCACAGATTGGCAAGTCCAGTGTGAGTGAAGGGTAGCAAGAGTGTGTGTGTGTGTGTGTGTGTGTGTGTGTGTGTGTGTGTGTATACCTGATAGTGATGTGCAGGCCCATTGTGTACAGACAGCATGGTGCAGGTTCCATTTTCTCTGTCACATTTAAGTCTCCCAGAAGCCCCTGTCTCACCAAGGGTCATAGAATGAAAAAACCGGAGTGGATCATTAGCCAAGCTCTAAACATTCCACTGTTTGGGGGGCCACACCCCAAATGGGAACCTCATTTTTTTTTTGCAAGATTTGAGCAGTATGACCTTTCCCCTTGTAATCAGTGGATGTGCCCTCTTTCTGCTCACCACTCATCCAGATTCCCAGTAAAATCCAGCCCCACCCGCCTGAAACCACATCAGGAGAATGTCAGCCTAACATAGCCCAAGGTTCAAGCAAAGGTTCGCAGAATCTCTTGAAAGGTGACAGAGTCCTTAGGCTTGGAGAGTGAGTCAGAGAAGTGCCCTGAGGAGTCTGTTAGGCCTGACATCAGATAACAAGAACCCATAGAATTGGAAGGGTACAGAGAACACACCGTGAGAGAATGAGGCTCCAAAGAGCCTAGGTTCTGGCTTGGACTTTCTGTGTTAGAATCTGGCCCAGTGTCTTGAAAATTGTCTACCACTTTGTAACTTGAGGATCTCCCAGAAGCACTGCAGCCTTAAGTCTGGGCACATGTAAAGCCTAGCTCATTCCATGAGCCTAAATGGCAGCTGTTACCAGCATAAATGATAATGAAAAAAATCAGAGAGGCCAATGGCTCTAATTAAATCTATATAGCATCTTCCCGGCTGTATAGATGTGGTATATGGAAAGCAAGTATGGGGGCAGGGCACAGAGTGAGCTCTGCGCAGAACATGGCAGTTAAGGTTGGGGCAAAAAAGTCCAAGTGAAGGTCAGTACAACAACAACAACAGCAGCAGCAGCAGCAGTAGCAGCAACACAGAGCAAACAAGCCATAGCAAGGCCACATCCTGGAAACGTTTAGAGCAATTTCCAATGAGCCATGCTTAACACACAGCTTAGGTTCTGCCAAGCTTGAGCCTCTGTTACTGTCAACAAGATCACAATTTCCACAGCCATCTGCCTCCTTTCCTTTAAAGTAACTGTCACTGATTTATGTTTTAAACATAAAGACAAATAGTCTAAATGAAACTTTTTGGTTGTTGTTAATCAGGAACGTGAAATTGAGGAGCCAGGCTAGATACTGGGCATAGCATATAAGCTTGGCTTGCAGCAGGTGCTAGTCCATCCACATCACTGTAGGTACCCACTGTGTGGCCTTAGGTGAATGTCAGTCACCAGAGTAGATTGTTCACGTCTCACTCTGGTCGCAGCAGTCTCTGGTCGAAGCCAGATTTGAGAGGTTCAGGGGAGGAAACATAAACTAATGACAGCATGGCTTCCTCCCCAGAAACTCAGAGAGACCAGCATTAGATGGGTGGAGTTAACAATACCCCCATACTGCAAGAATACAGTAGGGCTGTTTTAAGAGATCTGACTAAGACCTATGGTTGAGAAGGAGGAGGTAAATGGGTGAAAATCTACCCCCCTCCTCAAATAGCCAGGCTCAGGATGCCCCTGCTGGGTCCCCTGCTTCATGATTACACATCTCCCCTCTTCCCTAGATCAGCCTTCCTAATTTTGCAAGTTATTCAATGTGTGCACAGTTCTTGTTTCTGGTTCTGATCTGATCTATGTTCCAAGAGCCATTATCTCTACCTCCTTAATAGCTTTACAAGCAAAATATTTGACTAGGTTAGAGAGCAGGGGATGGGCAATCCTTATTGCTGATTCACAGCACATCCCGGGCAAACCCCAAAACCTGTTGCAAGTGAGTCAAATGCACCCCTCCCCTTTCTGCTCTCCAGAGAAGCAGCTGGAAGGACACCATAGCCACAGGTGACAGCAGTCTGCATTCTTTGATTCATGCATTCACTCATCCAATACCTTTCCCCACCGGGACCCTTCTATGCCAACTCTTGCTCTGGTGCCCTTGCAGAACCAAGAACAACAAGCACTTTGCTCTTCTTGGGATGACAGGCATTCAACTCTGATTCGAGCACATCACTGGATCTCAATGCTCTCTTAGTGTTTGAGGACGGTGGCTCGATATAGGAGATAGTGACAGCACCTCTGTGGGGTGACAGGTAAGCTAAGTGGCCAGAAAGAGCCAGCTCATAGAAAGTTCCAGAAGCAGCATCTTTGTACTGTTTTAACAGAGCAGAAGGATTGCTGTATTTCTGGCAATGGGAACAACAAATGGATAATAGCGCCTAAATGGGAACCATGGAGACAACGCAAGTGGCAGTGACCCAACAGGTATGGGGTCAGACATGTTAGATTTGAAATGCTGTATTCAAATTCCCTTCAACAAACTCATACATTAGGCATTATCGGCATCTGATGTTAGAGGGGGAAACTGAGGTATGGGAAGGCCACCCAAGCAGTGAGGAGGCAGTGTTGGGAAATGATTGTGGTAGAGGATGCCAGCCTGTGCCTACTACAGCAGCTCAAGTGATCCCTCGAATGTATCTTCCCTGCTCTCCTTGCTTCTGCTAATGACAGGCTTTTAAAGATGACACTTTACCCACAAATCTTGCTCTCTGGCCTCAAAAATGACCCGAAGATGTAATAATAAAGTACTTATGGTTTCATCAGTAGTAATGGGTTAGAGTGTTCCCTCAGCCCCACTTTAGATAGGTACAGCCTCTCTGTTTCTCCCCAGCCCCTACCTCTCCCTAGAATCCCAGGGGCCTTCTGTCAACTGCTTCACACTCATCCTGTTAAGGAGTCTGGCTTTGGTACCCCAGTGTAATGACTTAGGAGGTCCACTCACAGAGCCCAGCCACCAGGTAGTGACAGCAATTGAGTTACAGTTCCTTGCTGGGCACTCCCAATGTTCTGATAGCATCACTTCCAGTAAACCATAGAAAGATGTTTCTGAAAGCCAGTCAAGGCCAAGGTTACCAGGTCAGGGCCAAGGTTACCAGGTCAAGGCCAAGGTTACCAGGTCAGGGCCAAGGTTACCAGGTCAGGCCTGGGTCTTAGTTGTATCTCCCCCAAGTCCCTAAGTCTGGGCAAGTTCTCCAACCCAGCTCTCTCCAGTGGCATGGAAACAGCGGGCATCCCTCTATTACAAACAGGAGGAAAATCATAATTTAAATGCTGTGCATGGCACAATGTGTGCTTCACGAGTCTCATGGTAGTTCCATCTGTGGACAAGAATGGAACCATGCTGATTAATTGACCCCCAGAAAGAAAGAGAGATGGGGGGAAGAGGGAGAAGAGGCCTAAATCATGACAGTGTGCTTAGAGCAATCGGCTTTAGATCCTCCCCCACTGTTAAAACTTTTGGGAAGAGTAACTCCTCGTGGTTTCTCTTTCATCTTCCTTGAAATAAGAAGATAAGTCCAAGACTGGTAAACATTTCAAAACATATTTCCAACTGGATTCTTAAGCTTGCAGCTAGCTGTCAGTTCTTTGAGGGTTTTCAAGGTCCTGGCTGCGTCTGCTGAACGTGTCCTGCACTCCTAGGTCAAAAAGCAACAACAACAAACAAACAAAAAACAAACAAACAATTGAACCCAGTACACGCAACACTTCACAGAGTGAGCTAAGCCAGGCAAATGTCTGCTCAGTGAATACACTACTAGGCATGTAATTTAGATGTGGTCATTTATAATTTGCTAATATATTCATATAAAAATATCTCTTTTTCTAGTATATTCACCACCTGAAATGGCTCTAATTCCGTCCTTAACTTCTGGATTCAGCATCTGATACAGAGAGCTGACTTCTGCAACAATCAGCCTGTTTTCCAGACCCTCTCCCACCTCTCTCTGAGCAAGCTGACATCAGGGCTTCTAGCTCTCACATCTGCGGCTGGCGGCTGCAAACAGATCCACATCCCATTTGCATGACATGCTCACAGACCGGATTGTGCGTCTGCTCTGGGTGTGTGTGCCTTCGTGCCCTCCACAAAAGAGACACGCAGAGCTGCTTTTCAGGCAAGGCTTTGGGGGCTTATTTGCCATGACATCCAGCACTTGTAATTCGAGGTCATAGCCTGAGGAAGAATTGCTAAATCTGTTTTTTAAAAAAGTCTCTGCCTTTTTTCCCCCTCCCTTGCAGATTCTGTCAGATTATCTCTTTAAGAATTCTAAACCCATGATGTTTGAGGTGGTTTTAAAACTAATGTACATTCTCCAAACGTTTCTTTGTTGTTTGCTATAAAGCAATTGAGAGGTTCTCAAGAACTGAAGCGCTTTGTCAAAGCTCACTGCAAAAGACGACTCCCTCTCTTCTAAAGGGCATTTTGAGAGGAAGAAAACTGGGGGTTGCATTCATCCCTGCCCAATAAAAGAACCATTTCAGAAGGTCAAGCTGTGTCTGGTTGCTCAGGTGTTCCTCTACCTCCTCCTCCTCTACCTCATCCTCATCCTCCCAGGGAATCCACTGAGGCCTGAGGAGGAGAAGAGGTGAGCTAAGTTGGCTGACAACAGGCCAGGCCCAGGGCCTGTGTCTGCAGGGCTCCACCCAGGCTCAGGGCCTGTGTTCTCTGGGCTCTGCCCACTTACTCCTTCTAGGCAAGTAACCACATTTGACACGTTAGGCCAAGCGCTGGACTCTGGACACAAGCAGACAGGGCAGATCTCAGTGCTTAAATAGCAGTCATCCACATAAGAATCGTGCAAGGATGAAGAAGTGCATTCAGGCCTCTAGGACCCAGGAGAGGGAGGCTCACTGTTTTTGTGCATGGCCACTGGGCATTTCGTGAGGGAGCTGGGTCAGCAAAGCAATGACTAGAGCTAAGGTGAGAGTTGGGAGGAGCAGAGGGTGTGTGAGCACCGGTAGAAAGCAGAGCAGCACTGGCCTCCTCACCTATAGGCCTAACATCCGTAGTCCTGATCTCAAAATATGGGGCATACAAGCATGACATTTGTGCTGAGCAAGCACAGCCCTCTCTTTGTGGCTTCTAGAACACACTTTAAGGACTATTTGCATAGTGTCTATATTGTGGAGACTCCTCTAGATCATCTGGAAGGGTGTACAGGAAGATGGGTATTGGTTATGTTAAAACTATTGTATGTTCTCATCGTATGAGTCTTATGTATTCTTACATATTCTCTCTCACTCTCTCTCTCTGAGTTTCTGTCTCTCTCTCTCTGAATCTGCCCTGTCTTTCTCTCTCTGTCTGTCTGAGTCTGTCTTTGTCTCTCTGTCTTTGTCTCTGTCTCTCTCTGTGTCTCTGTGTCTCTGTCTCTGTGTATCTCTCTCTCTCTCTCTCTCTCTCTCTCTCTCTCTCTCTCTCTCTCTCTCACTCCAAATTGCACAGTAGAGACTAGATCTTCAGCACCTCCCCGATGCCCACTGCACAACGCCCTTCCATCTCGCCCAATCATTTCCTCTTCCAGAAGCAAACCTTCACTACTTCTTTCATTTCCTAGAATTGACTCTAGACAGGGTCTACTAAGCAAGCACTCTCCTGCTTGTGGATCTGTATCCCAGGAGCCTTCCCTGCTACCATTGAGAAATGCAGGCAAGGCAGTTGGGGTGGCTTCCCTATAGAGTACTACCTGACACCTTTCTCTGGAGACTCTGGGTTTTCCTTCCTCAATAAAGAAGTAAGCAGTGAGAGACACCCCAAGGACCCCACCCAGATCTTATGCCTTGTACCACACCCACACACTGATCCTAGATGATGTGGCTAAGGGCAACCTAGCCATGAGCAAGGCTGACCTGGTAATTGTGCAACGCGGAGATGGGTTGGAAACGAAATCCCCACTTGTTGTAGTCAAGTATTATTAATTTTGATGAGATTCTGGGCAATTTAGCAGTTGCTATGATTCCTCAAAAATTGTCTTATGGAGATACAGAGACAGCTCAGAAGCCCTAAGTGCAGAGGGCTGGAACTCGGGAACACCAGGAGCAGGAGCTCGTGTCTGCAACCCCAGTACTGGAAGGGTTGAGACAGAAGGATGCTGAGGGCTTGCTGACCAAAATGGAGAGCTCTGGACTCAATGGGAGGCCCTGTCTCCAAAAAAAAACAACCCTGGTTTTCACACATGTATGCAAGAGCAACACACTCACACACACACACACACACACACACAGAGAGAGAGAGAGAGAGAGAGAGAGAGAGAGAGAGAGAGAGAGAGAGTGTCATGTGTTTGAACACTCGGTCATATTGACAGACAGAGAGGGCTCAGCTGGCAGAAGCTGGTCTCTGGGAAAACAGCCTTGAAGTTCAGAGCATGGCCATTTACCCTACCCTTTTGCCCTTTCTTGGTCCTTTAAGGTGTGACTAACAGCTATGTCAGAATATTAGCTGCTCCCCATGCCTTCCCTGCCATGACAAATCATACCTTCCTGGACTATAAGCCAAAATCAGCCTCTCCTACCTTAAGTTGCTTCTTAGCAAATTAGATTAGCAGCTGATATGGGAATTTGGTGCTAGGACCGTTCCTGTGATATACCCTGCCTTATGGCTTGCAGGTCTTTGGAACCTGTTTATGAGAAGATCATGGAAGGATTTGGAACCAGGGGTTGGTGAAGCCCAATGAATTCCACCTATGTTCTGAAAACAAGATAGGGGGCTGAATTCTCAAGTAATAGATTAAGCTGTTGACAGAGGATGATAACACTCACATCCTCAAGCTTATAACGAAATATGATGTTATAACATTATACGATATGATCTAATATGGGCACATGCATATCCTCAGGCTTATAATAAAGTCTCTGCTGATGCTGAAACTCTTCCACTCTTCAGCCAAAATAGGTAGGTCCTGAAGGGAAGTTTCAGCTGTTTGTTTTAAACTAACAATTGATTTCTTGTGACTGGAGGACCTTTGATACCAGGGTACCATGCAAAGAATTCTTTTCATTGCTCACGTTTGATCTCGATTGATCCTACGTGCAGTCACGGGAAATGCTAAAATTAAATATAATAAATGAAATTGAAATAAGGCATAATGAGTTGTGGGCAAGGGCTGTCCCCTCGCTCCACCCTGGAAACGTGCATTCAGAAGAGAAACTTAATTATAAGACTTATTAGGAAGCAACTTGACAGAAAGCTCCTATGGGAAGGAGGGAAATGTCTGGGGGCAGGAGGGAGGCCGGGAGTGACGGGTCCAGCTATGTCTGTCTCAGCAGTAGACAGAGAGGCAGGACGATGGGGACTCACTTTGTGGGGTTTTTTTCTTTCTTTCTCTGTGTTACTATTTCTGAGATGAGAATACACGTATTTATCTTCTGGAGAGATGGCTCAGTACATCAGAGCATACAGTTCTTGTAGAGGACCAGGGTTCTGTTCCTATCACCCACATTTGAAAGCTCACAGCCACCCGCAACTCCAGGTCCTCCAAGGGATCCAATGTCTCTGCCTCTGAGGACACTTGCACTCATGTACACACACACACGCACACACACTTAAAAATAAAATAAATCTTCAAAAGGAAGTCACATAGCAGATCCTGAGCCACTCACTTGTGACTTGGATTATCACATAAGCATACATGCACACAGTTCCTGGGGTCATGTACTAAGCTGGCTGTAGAGGTACACTGCACGCAGAGCTGGACCCCAAGAGGCAGACTCTAGAACAGGCAACCAAGCAAACTGTCAAGTCAATCTGAGCCACCTGCAGAATATGGAGACTTGTGACTACCTCCACCTCTAGACTTAAGATACTGATAACAAACCTTCTAGACGCTCTCCTGTAGACAGTTACAAAGGATAATGTATGTGACAGACACATTGAGTAATGGTGACGTTTAAGCTATGAATGGGTCATCAGCGCAGCACAGGACGTATCTTGTTATAGGAAATGAGGCGACGGAGATCCGTGCTCCTTCTAACTCCCTTCGACCCATAAGTATCTTAAAGGAGACGCCTGTGACTGTTAGACACCAAGTGTGCCGTGCAGTGCCCAAGTGCAGGGTAACCTCCTCAGAGCGGCTGAGGGGCGTCCCCATCCCTGTTTCACAGATGGTGAAACAGTGGTTCATAGAGGTCACAGAGCACTTGCCCAAGGTTTCTCAGCTAACAAATTGGGATTAGATCCAAATCCATTTGACTCCAAAGGCCTTGTACTTGCCACTGAATATCCCTGACAACCCACAGCTGGGGTGCAGGGAGCCTTCAGGCTGCGGTTCACTTGAGCGACCATGTGCTGAGCAGCCCCTGCCAGACCTGGTTTCTGTTAAGTCTCATAGGTGAAGCTGCAAATAGCATGTTCCTCTCGAGCCATTAGGTACTGCTGGAAGGGTTCCTACCAAAGTCTTGGCAACTAAAGCAGCTACCCTCAGCTTCCTCGTGAGCCGGAGAGGTCAGTCTTAGCAAATAAAATTACAGAAGGCCAACTTAGGTTTTACTTTTAGTCTCAGAGGAAAAACAATTTTTGAGACAGGGTCTATGTTAGACATGGCTAGCCCAGAAGTCAAAGAGATCCTCCTGCCTCTCTCCCAAGAGTTGGGATTAAAGGGATGGGCCACCACAAGCAGAGAGGAAAAATAAACTCATGTGTGCATGCATTCATACATGTGTGTGCGTGTCTGTCTGTGTTTTGTGCAGATGTGATTTTTGTGTGTCTGTCGGTCGGTCTGTCTGTGTATGTGTGTGTTCATCTGTGTGTATTTGTCCATGTGGAGGAGATCTAAAGTTGACACACATGGAATGTCTTCCTCTGTCACTCCCCACTTTATCACTGAAGCAGGGTCTCTCTCTCTCTCTCTCTCTCCCTCCCTCCCCACCCCCCTCTGAACCTGGAGCTCACCAGTTTGGTTAATCTACCTACCCAGCTCACTTCAGAGATTCCAGAGTGCTGGGAATGGGGCCGGGCTACTGCAGCCTGCTTGGCTTCTACATGGCTTCTCAAGACCCAAACTCTGGCCAGCCCTCAGATTTAAATGGCAAAGCACTGTTCCCAGCGACTCATCTCTCTAGCTTTAATTTTAAAAACATCGGTAGATCCTGCCTGATATGTGAAAGCCCAGCAGCATTCTGTTTTATTTAGCAGTCAGGCTCTGACCAGACTTCTGAGCCTGGCTGGGCACAGAGCTAAGACATGGTGGGGAGCAAGGCAAAGGGAACCAGACAGTCTATCTAAGTCCTTATCCAAGTCTGGCTGGAGTTCAGCTTCAGGATTAACTCTTCTCTCACCCCAGGCTCCAGGAGCAAGTTGAGGTTCCCATCTGCTTCCCATGACAAAGTGGAAGTGGAGAACTAGATTTGAGAGCTTTCAAATTTGTTTTCATTCTCCTTCACGTAGGAAAAAAACAGATGCACAAATCGCAGGGCACTACTGAATATTTTCTTTGTCCCAAAAGCGTACACATAGAAGGACCTGAACTATTATCTGAGCTCAGGTAAAAATTACAAGAACGGCCAGGAAGGCCCGCTGAGAGAGGAGTGCAGGCCCCAAGTGTTAAGATATTATTTCGTCCAGAAAAGCTCTGGCCTTTGTGTGTACTTAGAGTATAGCTAAAACCTCTGGTGTTCACAGGAGAGGCTGAGGCGGGGAGGGAAGCCAACCTCAATCTTGATAGCAGGCCTCGGATGTCAGGCTGTGGCTCTGAACTCTATCCTGAAGACAATGGAGTCGCTGAGGGGTTTCCAGCAAGGGAGTAGCCAACCTGATAATGATTTGATTTCTCTTTTATTTGGTTATCAGGAATCATGAACTACCTTCCTGTCTTTGCTACTTATTTCTTCTGTTCTGAACCCCAGTGGAACAGTGGATCAACACTTGGGACATTTCTTACGGTTTCACATTAATTATCATAAGCTTGGAGATGGTGGTGTTTAGTCCCATGTCATTTCTATAAAGTCCCTTCTTCTTCTTCTTCTTCTTCTTTTAATCATGAAGATTTTAAAAGTAAAAAATGACTTCTATTTTCTATAAACACATTCGAATTTACAATTTCTTTTTGCTGCCAGACATTGAACCCAAAGTCTCCTGTGTGCAAGGCAAACACCCTGCCACTGACTATGTGTCTAGTGCCCTGTTAAATTGCTTCACGTAGATTCTTTTGTCGACCTGGTCTTAAGGACAAAGGTTCCTGATATTAAGAGAGAAGAGCTCAGGTATGTTACAGACACACCTCGATTTGCATTAAAAGTAAATTAGCACACATACATACTCTACTGTGAATAACAGCTTCTGTCATTTTTTTAACTTGCATATGAAATGCTTTTTATTATACTTAGCTGTAAAATTCATCTGGAATTCATTTGGAAGTACGTTGGGGGTGGTGATCTCTAGTTCTTTCTCAAATTCCATCTTTCTCAGTGCCTGTGATGACTAAATCCGTGACTTACTGCTGTGTGTCTTCCTTCTCATGGAGTGGGCTTCCTATGTCAGGGCTCAGAAGTATTACTCTGTTCTAACACTGCCTGTTCATTCCTGTGCAAATCCCACACCATTTCCATTACTGTCATCTACAAATGCATTTTCACTTCCACAAAGAATAAACACAATCACTTGCTAATCTCCTGATTCAACCAAGAATCAGAGGCTGGGGAGATAGCTCAGTGGGTAATGTGTTTGCTCTGCAGGCATGAGGAGCCAACCCTGGAGCCTCAGCATCCTTCTGAGAGGGGCAAAGACAAATAGAAGCTAGGAGCCCACTGGCCAGATGGTATGGCTGAAGCTGTGAAGTCTAAATTCAATGAGTGATCCTGTCTCAAAGAAGAAAATGAAAGAGAGATAGAAAAAGATATCTGTCATGACCTCTGACCTTCAGATACAAGTGCACAGGTAAACACACCCATATCCACATGTGCACTCGTGTGCATGCACACACACAAACTGAAGACATAAATATAAACATAACTTAAATCAACATGTTGGATTCTATGAAAAATCCTGCCTGATATTTTCTTAATAGGCTTATCATTCACCTACCTTTTCTAGCCTTCAGAGAACATCATGACCTTGATGAAATTATTCTTATTCTACCAATGAGGTGGGTGGGTTGGGGTCTATCTTGGTGGCAGAGCGTATTCAGAGTACATGAGGCCCTGGTATTGATCCTAACAAAAACAAATCATAATAGTGCAAGTGGCAGCTAAGATTGGAGGAAGTCACCCCCATCTACTGTCACGCACTGGTTCTTTCTTGCAACTCAAATGCTTCAATGTTCAAAATGTTCTGCTAATTGAAAAAAAGAGGCAGGAAGTTTGGGGACCTATTTACTCTTTGTAAGCATGCATTGAGCACTTGCTGTATGCCTGGTACCAGGGACAGGGATAGATAAGACACAATGCCTGTTCTGGTGGTCCTCATGTGGAGAATCACAGCATGGTGCATTGTGATCTCCAAGTAATGGTTCCTTAAATTGTGCTTGCGCACTTCCTGTTGTTTGTAGTGGGTTTGGCCTAACGCTGCTTGTAGTCTAATGTTAATTTGGAGTCCCCCAAAATTGTTTTAATGAGAGAGAGAGAGAGAGAGAGAGAGAGAGAGAGAGAGAGAGAGAGACTGAGGGACCCTGATTGGTAAATAAAGATGCCAACAGCTAATAGAAGAGACATAGGTGGGGTTTAGGTTTCCCCAGGCTTGGGACCACAAGGAAGAAAAGAAGAGGGAAGAGAGCTGCCTTGCCTTAGAAGACTATACAGGAAAGGGACAAGAGCCACCATGGGAGAGCACCCTGGGCTCTATGTCAAGAGACCATGGCCTAGGGGGATGACTGGTTGGAGTTAAGAGCAGCCAAGATGGAACAGAAATTAGTAAGTAGTAACTCAGAGCTGTCGATGGGAAAGTAGATTCTAACAACATGGAGATTAGGCAGTTGCCTGGCTTTTGGGCTGCCTAAAGCATACTAAAATATAAAGACTGTGTGTCTTTCATTCGGGAACATAAACCATTGAGGTAGGGATTTATTTAAATCTTCGTGCTCCAGTTGGCCAAGATGGCCAAGTTGCAATGGAGCTAATCTAACACAAATGACACCTGGCTCAGAGCACAAGCTCAGCCCAGGAGCTGGGCTGCCGTGGGTTTCAGCATGGAAAGTCTATGGGCCCCAGAGGAGCCTCCTCATGTAGCCAAGGCAGACTCCCTGGGGGTGGCTTGAGTCTTAAATTCTCTGGAATGCAGTGGGCAGAATAGACAGAAAGAATGGCTTCCAGGCCTAACGACCTCCTAGTGCAAAGCTATAGGTAGGTAGAAAGACTCAAGATGCATCAGGAGTACAGATAGAAGAATGCCAATGTGATCGCTAGTGCTTATCAGGCACCCGTTCAAGGCTTTCTGAGTATGATAACCGTCAGCAGCCTTCCGAAATGAGTATTAGCTCATTTTACAGGTCACAAAAGTTGGGTGCTGAAGACTGAAGTCACTTTACCCTGGCATGCAGTCAGTAAGCAACATAGCCAGAAATATAAACAGTGAAAGACACATGAAAAAAAAAAAATCAAGAACCATTTTGAGTTGTAACGCATAAAACAAGAGAATCATTACAGGGTGTGGGCTGACAGTCCTAGTTGGGTTTACAATGAACCTGCGCCACAGACAATGTTCACCCTATCTGTGTCCTTAACCAGAAAATACACTGTGATCCTATGGTCTCATCTGAACACCATTAATAACCTGCTGAGTTGGATGTCATTTTCTCATTTTACAGAAGAGAAGATGAAGGCTAGATAAGGAGAGAAGTGAGTAGAGAGTGAGAGAGGCAGAATCAGAACTGGTATACCTGGCATGGAAGGCCCATTGTCCTACCTTCGTGGAGGAAATCACACACACACACACACACACACACGTGCACACGCACACCAGTGAGTTTCAATTCTCACCTGTGAAAGAGCAAGGGTTCCCCAGCCACCATGGGAGATCACCTCCTGATAGTAATTAAAATGGAGAGCTGAGAAAAGATGAACCACCACAAAGCATTCCTGGCATTCTTGCCCACGGCAGCGACAATATTAACTTTCATTTGGGGACATCAATGGGGAACAGCATCAGCTTTTGAAACCCCCTAAGTTATCCCCCCTCTGTGCTGGGAAATCTCTGTCCTCCTCTGTGTCCAGACACCCATGGCTTGGGCCGGCACACTGAAATGCTGGCCCCAGACCCAGGCTACCATGAGAGTACTACCCATCTGGAATCCATTTGGGCACCAAAGGGCCATGATCATTTGTGATCCTGAGAACACACACCAGAGGCAGTTCACTAGGGACTTTAAAGACAAACCAAAAAGAGCCAGGCTGAGTCAACTATGTAAACACATAAAAAGTCTGCATGAAGTAGGGGAGAAAAGCTTCGCGGGAAAGCCAGAGAGACCAGGAGGATGCTGGCTGCATGGAAAAGGTGCTGGGGTCTCCATTCTGCTGGATGCCAGGACTAAGGATCAGCTTGCAGCATGAAGTCATTGGTCCAAGAGGCTGAGATGGGCTTTGCTACACAGCTGAGGCTCCTCAGACAGACGAAGTAAATATGTTTGTACAAATCAACATTGATTTCAGTGAATGTGTATATTTACTCAGATCCAGCCAGACCCAGATATGTAGGTGAGCAAACAAATCAACTGAGGGGTAATCACAGGAGAATTCCATCTTTTTTTTTTCCTCAAAGAAACATAAATGAGAATTTGCTGCTCTGTGTTAAACAGTGTCGGTGGAAAGTGATAATAAGAAAGGCTAGTAAAAGCCAGAAGGCGTGGGAACACATCTGCCTGGCTGCTGGTCACGTTAAGTTAGGCTGGCCTAATTGAAAAGTATCTTGGTAATATATCACAAATGTCACTCAGGTTTTCTCAGGCTTTGGCCTCAGTGCTAAACTTTTGGTGAAGGCCAGAAACCATTAAGACAGACAGCAACTTCAGTAATAGTTGGGGCTTCTTCTTCTTCTTCTTCTTCTTCTTCTTCTTCTTCTTCTTCTTCTTCCTCTTTCTCTTCTTCCTCCTCCTCCTCTTCTTCTAAGAAACTGACATAGGCTTTTGCGTCTACAATCAAGATCATTACGTGTAGTCACAGAAGAGCATTTTTGCTAGAATGTCAGAGGAGTGGCTTAAGGAATAATATCAGGGCTATGCTTGACATGATGGAAATATGTATCTGCAAACAGACAGAAACAAAAAAGAAACAGACCAAAATGGGACCAGCCAGGCTGTTTGGATGGTAGCTAATGTCTGGTGTTTTGGTGGATACAATATTTGTTTAAGAGAGGAGGGAAAATCATACTCGTAAAAATGACTGTGCCATGATTGTATCAAGGGTCAAATTCCTCAAGTGCTAAAGCTCTCTCTGCTCAGAACTTCAGTGAAGCCCTACTAACTCTTCAAATGACCGCTGTGAGACCATCGAATGTTCCAATAACAGTAACAAGAGGCCAACAAGTTAATGGGACTTCCAAGTTTACCAAGTTAACTCCCAGGGCATAACAAGCATTAAGACGATCTGGCCCAACAAGACCAAATATAGAAGAGACGGACCAAGTCACACTGCCAGCCTAGTATGGGCAATCATAGCCTGCAACCTACAGCTGGCTTTTCCTTCTGGAAGCCCCAAGTGTAGAGGGCTGGCTGGCTAGGGAGCACAGGAGAGAAGATGGCTGACAGCTCAGGCACCGGGTTAGAAGCTGACCTTCTCTCTGCTGTGTCTCCTTATATACCTTTTCTAATGGAAGAGGCAGTGAGCTCACTATGCCAGCATAGGTGACTCTTAGCACAATCAGAACTTAATGTATCTGTCATTCTTAATCACATCCAAAGCTAAAGCCTGCCCTGGGTTAGCTTTCCTTCTAAAGCATGTCATTTTTACAGCTTACATTTTGAAGCTAAATCTAACACTCTGATTTAGATTCCATTTCACTGCCCCTGTGAGATTGCACTCTCTCTCTCGATACCAAAACATATGTCCCTAATTAATCCAGAGTCCCTACAACCTCTGTGATCACCACAGGCCTCAACACACTTACCATCCCATGGCTACAGTTACACATTACCAGTAAGTTATTCTCTCACTTTCTAGAAGTCAGAAATCAGTTCTACTAGGCTAAGGTCAAGAATTCAGAGAGGCCTGGCTTTCTGGCTTCATTCCGGCAGCTCCTGGAGCTTCCAGCACATCTTATGGGCCCGTGTCTCAGCTTCCACCTGTGTGGCCACAGTACCTTCTCTCTGTTTCCAGTCTCCCTCCACCTCGTTATTATAAGACACAGTAATGGCATTTAAAGCTCACTAAGATAATTTCCTCATCCAAGAGCTGTGATGTCCCATCTGCCAACTCCTTACCAAATAAGGCAGGCTTTTCTGGTTCTGAGATTTGACATGTAGATAGATGGGCTGGGTGGGGGAGGGGTGATACAGTACAAATTAAAGGCAGAATTGATAGCATGTTTCCTACAAGTGGCACACGAGCCTCTTCTGTTCCCAAGAAACCTCTTGAGGCCTAAGCTCACAAACTCATCCAGCCTCTTCTCAACTTTGTAAGGAAGTTTTCCAAGACGACAGTATGGTCTCAGTCCCCATTGCTAGGCTCCTTTGGGAGCTGGAAATGTAGACATGGGTAAAGCTAGCCTTGCCCTTGGGTATTTTAGAACCGAGGACAGGATAACAGTTAAGAAAACAATAGTTTGATATTTGCTGTGCCAAATAAAGTTGAGAAGTTAAGAAGACAGCTGACTAGCTACAAGAAAATCCAGAGATGGTCACCATGACTGGTCATTTCCAAAGCATGCGTCAAACAGGCTGAGGAAGCGCAGAAAACACTTCCACATGACCTGGAAGACCACAGAGAATGAGACAAAAGCAAATAGCATATAGCCCATGGTAAATGGAAGAGAGGGCTAGCGGGCTAGCCAGTGGAGGCTGGCTTTAAAGGTTTTGTACATCTTATGTAGTAGAGTTGGGTACCTTACAGTCAAGTGATCTGAAGCATGTGCCCACACAGAAGACCAAACAGAGACACAGACCATCAAAAGATGGTCCCTTTTTCTAGCAGTGTTCTCCCTACCAGAAGCTATGAGTGGAGGGCTCCTTCTGATGGTTGAAAATAATAGCTCCCAAGAAGACAAGGCACCTCTAGGACACCAGAGAAGAACCTCTGCATAGGAATCTTACAGAAGAAGTTTTCTATAATGACAGTACGGTCCCAGTCACTTGTCAGAGAGCACACAAGCTGTTTCCCTAGGATGGGTTCCAGTCAGTTCCCAGTGACACCTGTGTGTTTCCTCTACCTCAAGGCCACCTGTACAAATCTGTTTTCCATTGCTGGAATAGACACAGGCTGAGTCCACAGGCTGAGTGCTTACAAAAAACTTCACAGTTTGGGAGCCCGAGAACCCCAAACTGGTTTGTCATAACCCCTTTGGTTTTCTCACATTGGGCAGATGGTATCAAAGAGCCACTGTAGCATGAGAGGGGGACCACAAGGCAAGCTAGGAAGCCAGAAGCAAACAGACCAACCTAGCTCTTTTATGAAATCCTGTTCTCTAAGGCAAGTTCTCACTATAAAGTCCAGGGTGTCCTCGACCCTGAGACCCTCCTGCCTCAGCCTCCCAAGTGCTTGGATTACAGAGAAGTGTATCATACTCAGCTACAACCCGTTCTTAAGTTCACCCCACAAGACAGGCATTAATTCCTTCTGAAGGCAAGGCCCCCAATGACCCAATACCTCCACTGGGCCCCATATCTTACAAGTTTTCTCATATCTTAATAATGTCTCAGTGGGGACCAAGCCTCTATCGGATGAACCCTTGAGAGACACACTTAAATCACATCCAAAACTGTAAGACCTCCTTTCTCTCTGACCAGCACATCCAGGACTTAACTCTGAAGAAATTCCCCAGCTCCAGGATGGGACCACACACACTTTTGACTTTATGGACAAACTCTAGGGTCATGACCTAAGATTTCAGGGTTCCTCCAGGCTCTTCATTGTGCCGCCCTGCCCTGCAGGAGTCAGGAAAGCAGCGGGGTGTGGAGGCTCATACTTGTAATCTCAGCACTTGAGAGGTGAAGGTAAGGGGATTACCATGAGTTCAAGGCCAGCTTGGGGTTACCCAGTGAGGGGGAGGAGGAGGAGGAGGAGGAGGAGGAGGAGGAGGAGGAGGAGGAGGAGGAGGAGAGATAGGAGAACAAGACAAAATGAACCAAAACCAACAGTATCGCCTGCAGGCTAATCACTTTCTTCTTTCCTCTCCTCAGAACATTTGTAGAATTTCTGCTTGTGGTAGGAAATGCTGTACAAGTCTTTTCTTGCAGAGGCAGCCAGGTCTTGGTGCCTAGGCTGTGTTTCTCAGACATAACCCAGTCCAAGGCATAAATATCCATCGAAATATACAATGCCTATTGCCAAAATTGTCAAACGCATATTCGTACTGTGATGCTGACTGGCCCTAGAGTCTTTCTGGCTCTCAATCATGTCCTTGGTCCACCTCAACACCTAGGCTATAGCCAAGCCTTTACTCTTCTGAAAGTCCCACGGGCTATTATGCTTCTGCTAAATGGATATGAAGAAGGAGAAGAGCAGCAGCTCAGAAACCACCAGCCTGATCAGACCTGTGCCTGCTGCTGTTTGTGTTTGTTCATCAACTCACCACCACAGGCTGGCACTTGCAGGTAGGCTCGCTGCTGCACAGATGAGAAGATTAAGGTTCCGAGAGGGTAAGTGACTTGACCAGAGCCACATGGCAGAAACCTGGTGGCCTCAAACCACAGCTGGCCCATTTAACAACCCCTCCCCCCGTCCTACTCCCTCTACTGACTTGTTCGGCTGGCAGAGAGGCTGTGTGTCTTATGTGTAGACATGTGTGTTTGCAGTGGATACATTATCTTCTCAGGTTTGACGCTTCCCTCTGGCTGGCTCCAGGAGCCAGGATGCCTGAGTGATACCTCACATTCCCTGTGCATCCTGGGAGTTCACTGTAGTGAAGAGTCTGCTGTTTTCAAGAATACACATCTGCTTTGCTTTCTCACCTGGTACTAAGGAAACTGGGGCTGTAGGAAGCATTCCATCTCTCTAAGTACTATCATCTGTCAGGATTATGTAGATAGATGACTGTTACAGCTGCTCCAAGGCCATGTGTGCGACTAATGACACTGTCATATCCAGCAAACAGCTGTATCACTGCAGATGTCCACTACCTGGGACTCCTGTGATCTTTTCACCTCTTCTTCCACAGTGATCTCTGAGCCTTAGGAGGGTGTGCGCGCGATACATGGGACCCATTTAGAACTGAGCAGCCCCCGTTCTCTTACTTCTGCGCATTGACCAACTCCAAGTCTCTGTATTAATCACCAAGATGATGAGGCTAGAGACGCATATGGGTATGAAGATAAGAACTTAGGGAACAATTTATTATCTCCATTTAGCAAATAATAGTATTAGGCTCTTCCTTGGAGCTTCTCCCATAGTCCGTCCTGGGGTCTTGGACCAGTTAGTAAGAGCAAGCAATAGTTCTGTCTTCTGGAATGGGCTTTAAGTCTGATCAGAAAGTGGTTGGTTACTCCCATAACAGTTGGATCATTGTAGTACTAGTGGGCATGTCTTGCCTGCCCAGTCATTAATCTAAGTCACAGAATTCACTGGGTAGAACGGCTGATAGCTCTTTTTTTTTTTTTTTTTTTTTTTTGGTTTTTCGAGACAGGGTTTCTCTGTGTAGCCCTGTCTGTCCTGGAACTCCCTCTGTAGACCAGGCTGGCCTCGAACTCAGAAATCCGCCTGCCTCTGCCTCCCAAGTGCTGGGATTAAAGGTGTGCGCCAGCACTGCCCAGCAGATAGATATAGATATAGATATAGATATAGATACAGATACAGATACAGATACAGATACAGATACACACACACACACACACACACACACACACACACACACATTGGCTGATGGCTCTTTACCCCATTAGCATACATAGAACATCCCAACACTATGAGGAGAGGCAGTAGCTTCCGGTCCATGTCCTATAACGCATCCACAGATTTCTGGAGGGTAACCGAGAGCATCAGTCTCTATAGAAAATGTCAGTCTGGATGATTCCTGTGATGCTGCAATAAAATAAATAAATAAATAAATCTCAATAAGCACAACAGTTTTGTTCATAATATGTTGTCCATGGTAGGTTGATGAACTCTCTGTTCTCATCAGCCATACACGGAAACAAATTGATGAAAATCTCCCTCCTCCCTCTGCGTAAACAACAGAACAGAACTGGAGAATGGAACATACAGGGCTGAGTGGCACTGTGAGTCATTCACTCAGCGAAAATACTTACATTTCATTAGCCAAGAGAATTTTATGACTGTTCTTCGTCAGAAAGGGTAGAGATAATCCCAGCACTTGGGAGGCAGAGACAGGCTGATTTCTGAGTTCGAGGCCAGCTTGGTCTACAGAGTGAGTTCCAGGACAGCCAGGGCTATACAGAGAAACCCTGTCTCAAAAACCAAAAAACAAAGGGGGGGGGAAGGGTTGAGAAATTAAATATTCAAGAGCATCCTGTTGATGACTAGCTATAGACTACAAGTTCGTCCATCCCATTCCTGTGCTGACATGAACACGTGGACTCTTTGGGAAAAAGATAAAGTCACTGTGAGCACCTTCTCCAGTGGGCAGGAAGCAGAAGTTAGATCTTTTTTAACCTTCTCCCGTGAGATTCCAGTGATGCCCCATCTTTCCGAGAGACATCAGACAGCTGGCTTTTCATAAGGATGGGCTGCATCATGCTTGCCTGCTACAGAAGCCCATCTGCCTCCAGATGGGGTCGTGGGCTTTCAGAGAGGTGGCCATGTTGTCCATTCTTTAGAATGTACCTACAGACTGGGTATTGTACAAACCACAGAAATCCATTGCTCATGATTATCCAGGCCTCAGGCTAGAAGCCAGCTCATGTTGAAGGGCTCACAATTTAGTGGGGAGACCTCTGTGAGTATTCACAGGCTTCAGTAGCAGGTGGCTTGGATATTAATCCTGAGTCTACTAGCAGGTTGTGCAGCTTTTGCTTAACTGGGTCACCCCTCTGAACCTCTTGTAAGTGGCAATAACAACAACAATAATAATAATTCCTCACAGCATTGTCATGAAGATTGACTGGCGATGAGCTCAGGATTTAATCAGTTCAGTGCTAAGTGATTCTTAGTTCTTAGTAAGTGCTAATTAACTGCTGGCTGTTAATATCATTAAATAATTATACATGTAACTACCTAATTACGATCTTAAGAATGGCCAAAGGAAGCAAAGGAGAATAGAATGAGTTCTAAAAATAGCTAACAGGGAGCTTATCTACTTAAGAGTCAGGAGAGTCTCTGGGAGGCTGGCAGGGCAGGGGGGAGGGAGGGTCAGGAGAGAGAGTTAGTAAGGATAGAGATGAGCTAAGACAATTTAGCCTGGGTCCCCGGTAGGAGTGCAGTGGATCTACAGCAGTTAAAGCCCAAGGGGAGAGAGAAGTTAAAGTCATTCCTTGGTCTCCATATTGTTAGTCTCTGACCATAGGAAGGCTGTTTCCACAGGGGAAGGCTTACTTCTTCAACTTATCAAAGTATTCGTTTCTCTTCCACAAAGAAGAACGCTGTAGCAGCCAGTTCTGCCAACTTTTTACAAAGACATTGATCAATTCAAAGCCAAACAGCTTCACCTGCCATTTGGAGATGGTTCTGCCTGCCATTCACTACTGGCTCTGCCCTTAACAAATATGGCAAAGCCCTGGTGAGTCAGAGCAGTCGGCATCACGCTGTGTAATCTGAACAAGGAAGTGTGAGGAAGCAGTGGTGTAGAGCTAGGCTATCTTACACTGAGACCCAGCCAAGGCAATGGGAAGGTCCAGAAAGAGAACCTAGATTCTTTAGACCACACTCACCTCTGTTCCCCGTCTTGGCCTCACCAGGACTTTTCATGGATCCCTAATAGCAAGAGGCTTTGACTGGTTGTCTAGGAGGAGTGCGGGTGGGTGAGCAGTTACCATCCTCCAGTGAGGACCTGGGGACAGGAAGCCAAATGCATGGTCTGCATTGTCAGACATCACCTTCATCCTGCTGTGCAAGTGGCAATCCTACAGCCCTCGGCAGTGCTAAAGCTTTCCTTGTGCTTTTAAATTTTCCCCATTTTATGTACGCAATTTTATGTACACATTTTATGTATGTGTGTGTTCCTTAGAGAAACCATAGATTATAATAAAGAAGGAAAGGAAAGGCTCTACACCTGTGCTTTATACACAGGACACTTTACATTTTGCCCTTTCCACTCTCAGAATGTCCTCTTGGGATAATACCAAGCCCTCTGATCAGGACATGATCATGACGTGACATGAGATGGCAATCTATGTGTTGTCAAAACCCCAAGTCCTAATACTTGGCTTCTTGCCATGAATTCTTAATTTTTTTGGGGGGGGGGGGGTATTTATTTATTATTTTATGTGTATGAATATTTGCCTGCATGTATGTATATGTACAACAGGTGAGCCTGGTGCCTGTGGAGGTCAGGAGAACCTGACTTCCCAGGGACTGGAATTCCAGACAACTGTGGTCACCGTGTGGATGCTGGGATCTTGGGTCATCTATAAGACCAAGCGATGCTTTTAACCATAAGCCATTTCTCCAGGCCCCTCAGCATTATTTGTTATAGGAAAAACTTGGAAAGAATCTGAAAATTCAAAATAAAAATCTCATTAAGTAAGTTACGGTCTATTCATGAGTAAATCAAGCTGAGACCGATGCATGTATTTCAGCTGTTCACAGGAAGAGGGGTTCACCAGCCGTGTGATGGGCAGCGATGTCAGAGAAGGGCACAGAGGCACTGGATAGTGCTACAGCTGGGCCTGCCTTCCTCTGTGCTGTGAGGGTGTAAGAGCCCCCTCCATCCAGAGCCGTTCTCTTCTGGGACGGCTGTGCTTTCTGCCCTCCAAACCTGGATCCAGAAGTGGCAGATCCTGACTGAGCTGAGCACGATATAACTTTTCTCCTCTTTCAACAGTGCGGGATTGGTGAGTCTAAGTGACTAAAAAAGATCTCCCTTCCCTGGGCGCCTTTGATCCTGGTAAGACACCTCTGTCTGGCCCTACTGCTCTGAGGGCTGTGAGCTCTCCAACAGCAGCTTGGCTCCAGCCCTCCTCCTGAGGAGCGTAATAGCATCTGAAAGAGCTCCAAAGCACTGCCTCACACTCGGGGCTAGAATGGACATGCTCCCTGCTAACTGAGACAACTCCATAAACAAGCAACCAAGGTGGCAGATTCATAATATCCTCATTAGTCCCTTTGAATTATGGTTATGTTTTCCCATTTGGATTTTTTTACCCACAGATGATGGAAGTCTTAATATGCCCATAAAACTACATCTGAAGAGATTCAGAGGGAGAGCTCAAAGCCCTTAATAAACACAAGCTCATTTATCCTCTCTCATCCCGAGAGACAGGCAGCTGTCTCATTAGCCCATTATGCACAAGAGAAACTGAGACCGGCCAGGAGATAAAATGCTTGCAGCCGTCAGAGGAGCAAAGACTTTATTGGGACTTCTTTTGAGCACGCGAAACCTGCTGGGGAGAGGAAGGAATGAGCACAGGAAGCAATCGGTTTGTGGTCGGCATTTGCTCATCATCATCCAGCGATTAACCTGCATCCCATCGGAAGGCCACCAAGCTCCTACAAGCCAGGCAGTTAAAAATGCATGGGCACTGGAAGAGGTGTATAAGACGCCAAATGAGACAGGAAAACCTCTAGACTTGGGCTTTGAGGAACACAGGCAGTACTGGCCATTGTGACTCAGTGAGTTCTGGGACTCAGGAAGTGCCTTGCTCCAAGATCCCACCCCTTCCGGCTCCACAGGGGGGTGGGAGAGAAGCCCTCTCCTTGGGGTTAGTCTTACGATGGTTATGTTGACATTGTATTTTTGCTGTCCTTGGCTCATTCTAAGGTTTTTCATCAGCTCATGGAGAAACGGGGTAAAGGAAACACACAAAGGAAACAGTGACTGCCGAGGTCTGGTGAGAGTCTTAACACAACTACAGGCACCACAAGCTTCAAGCACCTATGTAAACTGATCGTCTCCAGTTACTTGGTATTCATCTATAGAAGTTTTCAATTATGTATGACTAATTTTGGACAAACTCATTATTTAAAGCAATTTGTCTCCTGAGAGAGGCAACACCTTCCTCTTCCTGTAAGGTGGGTGGGGGAGAGCGCCAGTCTCCATGCGCCGGCTTGACTTATTAAGCGGTCACAAGAGTTCAAAAGAGAAAAATAATGAACAGGTAAATCATCACACATAAAAAAAAAAAATTCCTCCTCTATATTATCAAAATACAAATTAATTATAGATAAGATCAAACGAGTTCTCTTTAATAGATGGTCTTCCCAGAGAAGGTAATGAACAAGGCGCCTGGCCTGTGGGAAGGAAGTTAAAGGATGTGTGAAGAGATTCGTATTGGAGACACAGTGCCTGCCCTCTGAAGTCTTCTGGGACATGCAGATACAGATTCTCTACTGCACTAGATGCTAGCTAACTCTCCTGTGATCTCAGCCCCCTTCTTGGTATGGGGAGCAACGGTGGACACCACTCTCAATGCATTGATCAAATCTCCATCTTCCTGTGCAATCATCAGGGTGAGAAGCTGGCAGCCAACCATCTTGTCACCAGAGCTTGGCAAAGGTGTAGGCACCGCAGGCATGGCCTTAACAGGGCTTTCATTCTCCATCTTCTAAGCAAGAACCACAGCTGAAGTAAGCCTGTGATTCATCTCCCTTGGGTGGGTTCGATAGGGAGGGGGGCCTCCCGTCCCCACCCCTGCCCCCAATCCTTTCTCGGCTATATGTAATGTTAATATTCACATGACAGCAAACATTTTCAAAATAATAGTCCTATATACTTAAGGTTAATCAGAACGGGCGCCATCCAACTTGCCAAGGTAGCAATTTTCCTTCATTAAAGCCAAATCAAGAAAGAGAACTTGGAGATTCCTTAGGGCTAATTACAAGGTGTTAATAATAACAGTATAATGGCAGCAATTTTCCAGCTTTGCTCAAACCCATAATCTGCCTGAGTGCCTCATAGGATTGTCTGTGAGTTTATATAAAGCTAAGTGTTAGCCCAAAAAAAACTGTTTTCAGTAATTTCATTTTTACATCATGTCTCTCCTGAGTGTTTATGATGATGTGGTCATTGCTGAGGGGCTCTTAGGAGGAAGATCAAGTAGCAACTTGACACTTACGGGGCCCTTCATTTCCCTTGAAGTACATCCTGGGAAGGGGAGTGAGTCCAAAGGCATGAACTTGGTGGCCTCCCGTTGCCCAGGAACGTCAGGGAGTGTAGACACAGACACATCCTTCCTGATGGCACAGCCCATCCCTTTGCCATGATCCAGTGACAGGAAGAAGAGCCGCTGAAGGGGTGGCTGTGTGCAATTAGTGAAGGAAGTTTGGGGCAGCCATCTTTGTACAAACAGGTGGCATGCCATGGTGCTTCCCCAAGGTGCCATGTCTAGCAAGTGGAGCCTGCAGACGGGAGCAATCTGTCTCCACAAAGATCATGAGGGCTCACCTCGATAGGCAGAATGTCCTCTTCACTAGCCAGGTTTCTGATAGAACAGTTACCCAAGTCCTCTCTTCTCAGGGTTTAAGCTCAGTCCATAATTCTTCTCCAGACTCAAAACCACGGCAGTCAGGGGATGGGGGGGGGGGGGGGGGGGGCTCGAAGGGACAGTGCTTACCTGGCATGTGCAAGGCCCTGGGTTCCATCAACGGCACCACAAAGGCAAAGGAGCACAACAACATGGTAGGAAAGGCTGTGAAAGCCCAGCTGATTGAGGCCGCTGCTTTTATTCTTTCTATTCATTTATTTAACTCATCTCAAAGCCCTCAAATGAATATACACTCATTTAAAAGAGACAGACTTTTTAAAAAAGAGTCTGACACTCAGCATTTTACTCTTTTCCTTAACGCTGCCTAGGGGGGAATTCCTTCTCAGTTTTGGACAGGAAAGAACAAAATGGCCTGGTATTGCCTAGTTAGGGTCTGAAGCCAGTTTTTTACAACCAGTTTCTAAATCTAACCATAAAAGCTGCTGATGGAAACACTGAAATGACTCGAACTCGTGTGGTTTCATCGACTTCGTAAGGATGCCCAGGAGACGCATCAAACCAAAGAAATGATAATTTGTCCTAATTGGGTTCGAACCACAGATAAACATGCACCATCTGGAGTTCTGCTCTTTGGGAGCTGGGAGTCAGACAGCAGCATCCACACTGCTTGGGTGTGTAACTTCCTTCCCTGAGACAGGAGGTATAAGAGAAAGGGGCTGCTATGTCCTCATTGCCTTCTCTCCTAGCAAAACTAAGAGTCCTTCCTGATGGAGCTCTCCACGCTCAGATGAGATCACTCCATCACTGGACACGATTGGACCATAAAACCCAGTGTCCGGAATGACCATAGAGGTCTGCTTGTCTCGGCACGCTTAAACAGATACGATCCGGCGAGAACAATGGGCTTAATAAGATCACAGTTAAGCCAGAAGCCATAGCACATGCTGGATGCAAAAGCACAGCACTCAGCACGCTGGAGTAGGAGGTAGGTTCACAAGTTCAAAGCCAGCTGGAGCATTGTGCCAGAAAGCAAAGAAACGGAGTTAATGCATATTAAGAAAGGGGCCGATTTCCCCCCTCCAGTTATAGGGTGCCTTTCATTATTGAAATGGTTTCTAAGGCTGCTAGCTGCCTCTAGTAGCCATCTCCCATCCAGCTTAGTAACAGAGCACTGATTTTGAGTACCATTATGCCCCTCCCCAAAGGATAAACTGAATGGTCTAAACCACGAGAGGACAAATGACTACCACAGGGCAAATTCAGCCCACTGTCTGGCATCCGCATGACCCAAGAGTCAAAAATCAAAGAGTAATTATAAAACACTAAAATTGTACAAAAGTTGTATTCCCAGGCCCTCGGATTTTATTAGTGGGTGATCAAGCTGGCTTGCTATTCTAGGGAATGAGAGGGTCCCCTGAACATGGGGGCTTCTGGCCCTGGAGGCAGAAATGCCTCCAGCAAACTGATAAGAATTGACCACATTCAGAGCCACCCCTGTGATTCCCAGGGAAGCAGGACTTAAAATTTAGACAAAACATGACCGTATCATCCATTATAAATGTATCATAAATATTTGTTAAAAAATAGCTATACTAGGAAAGAATTCTTGTTTATCTAGTTTGATTTGGTTGAGGCTGGGAGTGTAAGTCATTGATAAAGCATGTGCTTAGCATGTGCTTAGTGTGTTCTCAGCATGTGCTTAGTATCATTGGGCCATGGGCTCAAAGCTTAGCGGAAAGGAACAGAGGGGAAGAGAGGGGAAGGGAGGGGAGGGAGTGGAAGAGAGGGGAGGGAGGAGACCAATTGTACCTGAGCTGATCTGAACCCTTTTGCCAGGAATCCTGGTGACTATGAGACCAAGGAGACCATGGAAGGGCATACTGGGAGCCCAGAGAAGATTGCACACCTGACAAAAGGGAAGAGCAGCTCACAGGAGTTCTTTCCAGCCTGACAGCCTCTGGTCTTCCTATTTTTTCTTCCAACTTGGAAGACTACCATGAGTGATATGGACTTGTGGCAAGTATTTTGTGTCACAAGGAAAACTGTCCACGGGTAAGGACAAGGCCGGGGAGAGGAACATGGAACCTGGTACCTCCGGGAAACTGCCCCCTACTACCAGATATTCTGTTCCTTGGGAGGAGGTCAGGGATCTGGGAGTCAAAGCCAGGATCTCATGGATTCTAGGCATCTGCCACTGAGGACATCTAAAGTCTCCTAGTCAAGTGTCCCTACACTGGAGGGATGAAGCTGGTGGTGGAAAAAATTATTTTCACAAACTTATATCTGAAATTTAATATTCCCTTCCATTCTGAACATACAACTAACTAACCGAAGCATTAGAAGTACTTTGTCCTCATCTTTAGAATTAGCCCAGACTTTTAAAGATTCGCCCCACTCCTCCCAGGCCCCCATCCCACCCGATTAATCCCACCCAATAGCCTAAGCCACCACCGAAGCTCCAAGATGAAAACCTCATCTAATCGTCTTCGGTCAAAAGGTTCCAGCATCTGAAACAGGAATAGGGGAGCCCCTGGTCCACCTGGGACGCTGCAAAATGACCCTCCATCTCTGACCTGTGGAGTAGAAACCAAGTTACCTGCTTTGCAAACGCAATGAGGAGGCCGGGATGGGTAGCCGTTTCAGACATTCCTGTTCAACCGGAAGAGAAAAGCAAATCACAAGCCCCCATTTTGCGTCCGCCCCTGCTGTCCTTGCAGACCTGTGATGTGACCACTCCCCTCAGGTGTGTCTTCCTGTAGAGTCCTGGCTCTAACAGCCTCCTATCATCCCACTCTCTGATGGATGGTGCTGTGTGGCACTGTTCATCCAAAGAACCCTGCGGCTCTCTGTGTGTCAGGAGATTCACTTTGTCAAACAAGAGGGTGCCGCACTGGCCTTTAAAGCACTTCTCTGTGTGCCTGACTTCCCAGCTCTTAAAGCACAGACTTGAGGAAGGTTAGCTACACCCTTGTCTTTCTCTTCAGAGTATGTTTACTGTCAGCAAAACTAACTTCACATGTCTGAATAGCATCTTTTAGCATCTAGATGCACTAATATCTCAAGCCATTGGTTTTTGTTTTGTTTTGTTGTTTTGGTTTGGTTTGGGTTTTTTGTTTTGTTTTGTTTGTTTGTTTGTTTTTTGGCTTGACTAATCTTCCCTCCACCTTTTTCATCGTGAGGAGCAACAAGATAAAACAGAATGCACCTTCACATGTGGCTAAGAAATAGCTCCAACCAAATATCCATACGTGTCTTTAGAGGCTGTTTCCAAAGAAGCATAAGATGCAATTTACTTCATGAAAATAATTCTCTTTTCTCCACTTTCCAAAAGCATGTTCCTCGTTTCTTCCTGAATCCCTACCAGAAGTATAATTATTGATTAACGTCCTCATTTTTGACAGGGGGTCTGCACAGCTTGTTTCCCAGAGATGACCCATTTTTGCTGCTTGGGTCTTTTCTTGCTTCTGAGTTCTGACGGCCACACTTTGGCTCACTCCAGCTGTGAGTTCTGAAGCTTACTTTCATTATTCAATACGTTGTTTAAAAGTACATACAATATTATGAATTTGTCTTCTCCCGTATCAATAAATTGCTTGCATTCATACTCGGATGTATTTCATTTTAGTTTATCCTTTCAAAAAAAAAAAAAAAAACCTTAGCTTCATTAGACTTTCATAGTATACGGGGAAAAAAAGTTCAGAATTCCAGTGTCAATTAAACAACAAATGTTGCTAAGATTCAAACCTCTCCCATCAACTCTCCAGTTCCAGACAGCTTGCACCGCTGCTGAGTTCCCGATTCACATCCGGGACAAGACGGACCTCTAACTTCCCAGACATGAAACTGAGACTGTTTCAGTTCATTTTCTGTTGCTATAACAAAATGTTGAGACTGGGTGGTTTAGAGAGAAGAGAAGGTCATTTTAGTTCCTGGATCCCGAGGCTAAGAATCTGTGGAGACGGTGCCAGCCTTTGGCTTCTGGGGCCAGCCTCGAGCAGATGCAGAAGAGCAAGCGAGTCCACGCACAATGAGGCTTAGGGTCAGCGATAGCTTGGCTTATCGGAGCCTGCTCTCAGTGGCTAGAATCATCCTGGTCGCTCTTTTAAAAAAAAAAAAGACCTAATCGCCGTTTAGAGGTCACCTTCCTGTCAACACTATTACTTGGGATCAGATTCCAGCATGAGTTTCAGAGGAGAACATCTTCAGTCCACAGCAGAGTCTGAACAACCCAACTCAGGAGCTGGAAATTGCTCTTCACTTCACTCCGAGCACAGACTCGTGTGTGTTGTTTTATTCGTTTACTTTTGAGATGTGGATCCAAGACTAGCCTCCACCTTCTGTGTTACTAAGCAGGACTTTGAATTCCCGATCCCCCTGCCTCCTCCTGTGCTAGAATTACAGTTGAGAGCAACCATGAACAGCATACGCAGTGCTAGGGTCCCAAATCAGGGCTTCCCAAATGCTAGGCCAGCACTGTGTTAACTGAGCTACATGCCCAGTCCCGATCACATGATTACACAGTGTAATTGTATTTGGGGAGAGGGGATATTTAACACATCTATTTATTTATTCCATAAATATTTTTTGATTCTTTGATTTCTGTTGCTCCAGGACTATAAACAACTCTCTCTCTCTCTCTCTCTCTCTCTCTCTCTCTCTCCATGTCACCACACTGCACACTGTGGCAGTATTCACTGACCTCCCTCCCTAAATTAATGATGAATGTCCTCTTGCTCCCATGCGATCCTCTGGATTTCCTTATTTTAGCACTTACAGAGTTTGACACACCCCAAACTAAATTTACCCTTTTACTCCTTCGTAGTTCCTCATCAGATAGAAGCCTCCAAACTAGGAGGATTCTGAAGTGGAAACTTCTAGTTCTTTTGGAAAGCTAGTTATGCCAAACGATGTTTTGCTGGGGCATAGAGATGAAGGGATGTCTTGCTAAATAAAGCAAACAGGCGAGAGAATGTTTTCCTGACGCAGACACAGGCGAGAGGATGTTTTCCTGAAGCAGACACAGGTGAGAGGATGTTTGGATACAGCACACATGTGGAAGGACTCTTGACGAAGGAGTGTAAATATGACCCCGCAGACAGTGGGAGACGAGCACTGAGCTTTGGTTTGGTTTGCTCCACCTTGCTATTCTTTGCTAAAGACAGGCATGTATTGGTTTGCCTTACATAGCGTTGTTGAGCTCAACTTGTGATAATGCTGACATTGAGAGAAACTCACCCAAGAACTGCTTGTGAGTTTCTGTGGTGCTTGACACTTCTGTGGCCTTGCCTCAGGCCAGTTGGTGAGCCTGGCAGTTGCTTCAGGATTGAACTACAGCTGTCTAGTGTCTGCTTGCTGAAAGGGTTGGACTATAGCTGCCTGTTCGTGTTTGGTGTCTGTCTGCCTAAGGGACTGGTCTGCAGCTGTTAAGTTGTGTTTGGTATTTGCTACAGTACTGAACTGCTGCCCAAGAAGATCGAGCTCACCCCCAAAGAACTATTGCTGAACAGGTCCACTTCCCCCATCTCCTAATATCTTTTCTCTTCCACTATCTCAGCTGGGTAGTGGGCTAGAGGTGAGGTTGAACCTTATTGAAAGTAGGTTGTAAGAAATTTGTGCCTACGGGATTCAGTCGTGGTTCACTACCGGTGCCCACATCTGGCTCCTGTTCATGCTTGACTTGATCATGCTTGGGAAATGAATGACAGCGTTGCCTTAAAGGTCAGAGCCTGGAGGACATGTGGACACATCCTCACACTCTAGTAGGCAGGAGTGATGTGGTGTGGGGGGAGACTTACAAATGCGGAGGGGATAGGTAGCCTTCAGGTACAGAGGTAAATGAGCTTGAGCTGAGGTACCCACAACAGTCAGGAGGGAGCAGAGAGAGCAACAGGAGGAAAGACATGCAGCATGTGAGAGTGGGTTTGATTCTTCTCTCTACATCAGTCACTCTCCTGTCTGCCATCTTATGATGCTGCAGGAAGCCAGCACCCTGCTCCTAGGCCTCCGGGACTAGAATACATCTGTGTTTGTTATCAATGACCCAGTGTTGGGTATTCTGTTACAGCAGCAGACCATCTATTCCATCTTCAAACATGTCCTAAATCCCTACTAAATATCTAGCATTCAGACACCAGGAGCCAAGTGGTACTAGACAGCAGCTTTGTCCAGAATGGCTGGATAGAGCATTGTGTTCACTTAAATGGCTGCTCTTTGAAACCCCATTCCATTCTTACCACTCAGTGGGATCTCTTTTTTTAAGGAAAGCAATCTTGCATGGGTCTTAGGATTCATAATGACCAGAAAACCTAACTAAGTGTTAGGGAGATGGAGAAACTTCTAAAAGCTGTGTGGACAAGAAATAAGACACAGGTCCGCCTTGTTCCAGAGTGCTGGCTTTTCATCATAGCCTGCATTGCCACGTCTGGCTTGGTTTATTTGGCTTTGGGGTGTACAGTCAAAGCATGCCAGCTCCTCAGTGCTTTCTTCTCTGGGCTTCATGCCCTCTGAGAGTCACTCAGCATCTTTCTCTTCCCAATTCACACACGCTCCTGACATTGAATCTGTTATACTACCTAATTGGTAGCAGCTAGTGTTTGAAGCCATTGCTGGTAAGAACGCCTTTGCTAAGACATATACTCTCCCCGTGGGACTTTGAGAGAAAAATAAGCAGAGGCAGGGCCACCTCACAGACAGACAGACAAACACACACACACACACACACACACTCACTCACACTCACACACCCATCCTGGACTCAGACCATCCCAGATCATTGACGTCAACACCAGGAGCTCTGTGGAGTTCACCGCATCAGCACCAGCACTGGAAATCAAAGGGAGCTATTTTGGGAACAGACTTAAGATCATTTTTCCCTTGGAGCCCTCTCAAGGCCAAAAGAGCAAATGCGTTATTATGATTAGATTGAAACAATCCCAGAAATTGGTCTGTTTATACACCTTGGCAGAGTTTTCAAGAGAGTATGAGAGTAATTAAATGTCCTTGGCTGAGTGGGTGTGAGGTGTTCCATTTACGCCACCCCAGGGCTTACAGGCTGATGACTAGCTGAAAGGGAACCACACTGGAAAACACAGTGCGGGGGCGGGCAGGCCTGAAAACTCACACAAGCCCTTGGGTGCCCACTTCGGATCTGACCACCCTAATGGGTCAGCCTCTGGGGTCTACACAGTGGATACACTTGCCTTTGGCAGGTACCTTCTGGGTTTTCTGCTCACAGTGGGCATGCCTGCACAAATCTTTCAGATCACATCTCTCTCCTCTGTCTCTCCCTTCCTACTTAATACTTTGGAAAGATCCAGAAAGGAGTCACTCTGTTTTTGGTTCACTCCTCTCAGCCCCCTCAGAGTCCAGGCCACTGCTATGCTAGGATGCTCTTCTGTTGCTTGGATCAAATACCTGAGAAAGCTACTCGAAGGAGGAGAGACCTAAGGGGGCTCGTGGTCATGGAGGCTTGGGTCTGGGACTCAGCTCACTGCATTCATTGCCTTGGGGACCTACAGTGTGAAAGAAGATCTGAGTCTGGACAGAGGGCTCAGCAGTTAAGAGTGCTTGCTTTCTTCCAGAGAATCTCAGTTGGGTTCACTCAGTTGGGTTCTTGAGCCACAGGTGGCTCAAGACTGGTTCCCATGTCTCTGCCTTCTGCTGGCATTGCGCTCACATCACACACACACACACACACACTTTAAAACTAATAAAAAAAAAGTTGTTTTTAAGTAAAACCATCTTTGCAGAAGGGCACAGAGACAGAACGTTCCTCAATCATGGCAGCCAGGAGTGAGATGGGGCAGGGTATGGGGGTAGATGGAAGGAAGGAAGGAAGGGTGAGAGGGAAGGAGGAGAAAAGGAGGACCTTTTTGAAGTCACTCCCCAGGAACCTACAAGGCCTGTCCTCCGCAGTCTCCGCCACTTTCCAACGGCCCATTAAATGATGAGCATATTAATGGGTTGGTACGCTGATAAGGACCAAGCCTTCCTAACTCAATCCCCCCCCCCCCAGTCCCGGTTCTAAACACTGCCACAGAGAGACCAAGCCTCCAATCGGAAATCAGGGTTGGGGGACGCAGTATAGACCCAGGCACCTGCTAGGCTCCTCCCTCTCCCTTCTCACCCCCAGCTCCCTAGGGAGATGGCCTTCTTCCTTGTTGAAGATCATCCTTCCCTAGTGAGCCTTTCCACACAGGCTGAGAACAAGGTAAATGGAGGACTGGGAATCCTTGAGCTTTGATGCTCCATTAACACAAAAGTTCATGTGACCAGCTTTCTCCAAGCCCCCCCCCCTCCCTCCATGAAAGCCCCAGAGGATCAAGAACTTTGCTGTGAGATTATGTCTCCTAGCAATCTCTGAAGCTATACTTGTAAAGTCTCACCAACATGACCACCAAAACATGAACTGCACAAGGAGGACACCAACGAACATGTCTTAGTGGACGAGGAAAAGCCCATGAGACCTCTGCGGTACACAAAGAACCTACAAGCAACTGAGTAAGCCTGGGAGTAAGAGGAGGTCCTCCCCAGGGGGAAGCACACCAACTGGCTGCAAGTGCCAGATGGTCAGCCCTGAAAACATACATACAAGTAAATTATATGGACTCACAAGGTATATTTAGGAATATGTATATGTATGCATACACAAATACATATCTGTATGCAGTAACAATTAATTTTTAAAAAGAGGCCCCGAATTTGAAGGGGAACGGGGCAGGGTATATAGGAGGGGGTTGAGGGAAGAAAGGGTTGTGATTAAATTAAAATCTCAAATATAAACAAATAAACAAACCAGCCTGAACCTCACATTCATTCCTTTCACCTCCCCAAAATGTGTCAGGCAGAGAGGAGCTTGAATCTGCCCGCTGGAGTTCGGCTGTTCAGCCATTCCCCCAGGCCTTTCCCTCCCCTCTCTGGGGCCCCTCTGACATTGGCTTTGAACTCCTTTGCCAAGTCACTCATTAGTCTTTAGCAAATTGCTTCGATGACACTTTCCCGGAGGATGTCTCAAACCCAAACAGCCTATGTGTCTTTCGGTGCCTTTATTAAAGGATCTGGATCAAAGATGAAGTTTAATCAGGGTAGGTTTTTTTGAGCTTCATTTGAAGCAAATGAGCAAGTTTTTTGAGACATCACTGCTGCCACAACCCAGGAATGAGCGGGCAGGTGTCTTCCGCTGAGATGTGGCACTCGTTCCTGGAGGTATGACTTTGGTTGGGAAAGCACCTTGTGGACTTTGTGAAGCCCATCCTACCTCCCAGGTTCCTACGTCCTTCTGAAGAGAGAGTGAGAGAGGTTTAATGTTCTGCTTTCATGCCACAAAAGAAAAGAGTACCCAGTGGTGTGCCATGAAGGTGTGTACCCCAAAGTCCATGTCCCAGACTCATCCTCAAATTCATGCTGACGATATAGGAGGCAATCAGGATGAGATAGGGTCCTGAGGTGAGGGCCTCTTGAGGGGATTAGTGGCTCTCTATGAAAAGAGACCTGAGCTAGCCTGCCTGCTCCACATCACCATGATATGCCCTCTGCCATGCCTGATGCAGCAGGAGTCCCTCACCACATGTGCTGAGTAGGGTCCAGGACCGTGCTCTTGGATTTCCCAGACTCCACAACCATGATGTAAAAAGAAGCTTCTATTCATTAAAAATGATCTGTAAGTAGTGAATTATAACAACAGAAGATGGATTAAGACATAGTTACATTTTCTAGGGCAGAATTTGGTGGGTTCGCCATGGGATTCCTTGGCTAATTAAAAATTATTAATTAATTCTGTAGCAAACATTTAAAAGTACCTACTCTACAGTAATTATGGCAATGCGTTCTCTTACCTATGTGAGAGAGCAGGTATTTCTATCACTTTTGCTATTGCCAGAAATCAACCATCACAGTTATAAGCATGTGGATCAAGCTGCTCAAATCTGTGGCACTCCACTGCCCCACTTTGCATAACATCTGATGCCACCCAGGCCTGTTGTCCTTTCTGGAAGCGATACCTTGATTTTGTCCATTGGAACGCTCTCTCTTCCTCTTCACAGTGCAGAAAGGTTGGACTCTCCAGGACGGTCCAGCCCAAGCCAATCCTAGCATCCCCTTCCCCCGGACATGAAGACTGTTTCCTAGGCATCGAGGTGATCTAAATCCTAGAGATGCCATGTCTGTAGCCCGAATTTGCCTTCACTTTTTAATTATGGCCCCTTTCCTAAGGCTGTTTGAATTGTGTTTCTACAATTAGAACTAAGTGAAGGGCTGGCAGAGCTGTTAGGCCAGATGGAACAGCATGAGAGCGCTCTTTACCTCTCTGCTTCTTTGGCAGATTTAGGAGACATTCGAGAACCAAGCTTTCCATGGTCTGAATGCACAGCCGGCAGAGTGACCCTGGCAGAATTCTTCATCAGAAAACTGGAAAAAAAGCAACTCCTCCTTCCAAGTTCACTATGAGGGTCCCATGCGTAAACACACGTGTGAAATACACCCATAACACACACTTAGAATATGTTAGCACGTACCACAAAGGTGGTACCGTGATCTTAACAGTCAACCAGACTGTGAATAAGACACCCATGACCTTTGGCTCTCCAGACGCAAAAATTACCAGCTCCTCTCCAAGTGATATTTGACACATTCTCAACCCTTTTCACCAACTTGGCCCTCCATCTCCATTAAAATTCATGTAGTTAGCCACTGGGGGGGAGGGGAGGAAGATACATAAAGTAACAAGGGGGAAATAATGTCTCACTTGAAGCTGCCCAGTCCTCACCATCCACTCCCGAAGGCATCTGCTTTGAATGGCGGCTTTCAGCCCATATGGATAGCTACATCAGTCTTAATTCTCTGGGCCCTGGAGAGGCTTTGGGGCACCAGATGTGTACCCCTAACAGGGATGGGGTTCACTGGTGAGACCAAAAGTGCAGCCTTCGTAGATGTCAAGGTGCTAGACACGTAGTCCCACAAAGCTCAGAGCTGTGCCGAACGGAACACAGAAACAGCAACCTAACCCTTTGGACTGCAGTTCATGCACGGGCTGGCTATTTCTGTTGCTCCCACGTGCCTCTATGGAAGAATATTATGAAATGTGAGCCCGCGAAGTCCCATACACCTCTTGCAAAGGTCTGCCTCTAGTTCACCCTAGAAATTAACTCATGCAAAATTGACAGCGTCAGCTTTTGAGTTCATCCCAGGAGGAAGGAGCCCACAGCTTGAGAGTCGTCCATGCATACTAAGTGGCGGGTGGAGTAGAGCAATTATCTGGAGAATCTGATTGAGGTAGACAGAGAGGGCAGAGATCCAGCTTCCTGGCCTCAGGAGCAGTGAGCCTACTGTGAGTCTGGAGTGGACCTCACACCTGGGCACTTCAGAGTGTTTCTTCCAAGGGAGGAAAAAAAATGTCTTTCACATCTACAGCGTCGTGGTGTACATGCAGAAGTTTTAAGATTCTGATTATTGTGGCTAGAAACCTCCACCATCTGGGTCCTTGACTGTGCAGTTTGCACACATTAGGGTCTGTTGGCTCCAGTCCAGAAAGAAGAAGCAGGCTGACCCAGATTCTCAGTCCAGAGTACTCTTAGGCAGCTTCTCATATTAGAGTTCTGCTTAAGAAAAACAATATATTAAAAAAGTTATAGATTCCAGAGTGTATTTCTGTCTTACTCCAAAAACTGTCAACATTTGTACCAGCAAGCAGCATGCGCATGCGCATGCGCATGCGCACACTAAGCAATGTCCCTGCTTTCATGGGAACATTGGCATTCGTTAAAAGCCGACCCATTTCTTTCACCATCAAAAACATGTTATTATGGAAACTTGCCAAACTCGTACAAGTCTGCGGAACAGTAGAGCAAATTCCCCAGAGTCCATCTGTCAGCTTCACTAAATGTTCTTTCTTGGTCAATCCAGTCTACTCTCACCTACTCCACCCCTCCTCCAAACTATTTTCAACAAATACCAGATAACATATTATGCTATCTGTAAACAGTTGGGGCTATATCTCTATAAGATAAACGTTTTTTCCAAGGGTACATATCATCTTATTGTCGTACTTCAGGGCGGGAGGACCCCAGTCCCTGCTTGTCATTACTTTGTTGTACGCTCACAAAAAAAAACTTGCCCCTATGAGCGAGCGCCACCCATGACCAGTTCCCCTGCTGATCAGCATTTAGATTGTGGTCAGCATTTTTACTGCTGTTAAGCTGAACTCTGTGACATCAGTACCGACCATGTTGCCCTCGAATGCGGTCGTCTACTACGGAGAGTGTTGCCGTCAGGACTCAGATGTATAAGCCACGTAGCCCGTGTAAGGGTTCGGTTCCCTAAGGAATGTGGAGTCCTTTTATTATACTTTTGATTTTTTTTCTTTTTTGAAGACTTCAGAAAGCTGTCAGGTATAACTGCCTGGGAAGATTAGAAAAATTGTTTGGGTTTTAGACTGTATCTTATAGCCAGGGCTGGCCTGGAAACTTCTACTTTGAACTGGAGATCCTTCTACCTCAGCCTGACAGGGCTGAGACTGATGGTGTGGGATACCACACTCTGAAAATTTGATTTTCCTTACTATTCTAAGTTATATGCATGCATGCATGCATACATACATACATACATACATATAGTTACTTTACTTTGGAAGACTAGCACCTGCAAGATGCTCAGCAGATAAGGGCACTTGCCACCAAGCCTGACCACTGAGTTGGAGGACAGGGACCCACATGGTAGAAGAAAAGAAACAGCTTATGCAAATTGCCCTTTGACCTCCACATGCACACTCTGGCATGTCTCCTCCCCAACACACACACATGCGAATAAACAAATAAATGTTCCCTTTCAGACTTTTTAAATGTGGAAAAAAAGAGGCAATAAAACGCTGTCACAGCACTTCTGAGGGTCCCTGTCTTGACTAGCTGTCCGAGCTTTGCCAAAGCCTATCTGTTTCGCTGTAAGGATAAGTATGGCCAGTACCTTATTTTTGTATTATGAATGTCT
Source organism: Rhynchomys soricoides (assembly GCA_019843965.1). Lineage (NCBI taxonomy): Eukaryota > Metazoa > Chordata > Mammalia > Rodentia > Muridae > Rhynchomys > Rhynchomys soricoides. The sequence continues at coordinate 7,004,221 of JADRCH010000062.1, forward strand.
CATGGCCTCTTCCTTTGTGACCACATGCTTTTCCATGTGTCATTTCCATTGGCTGTCAAGGTGTCCAAAATTATGTCGCTTCCTCTCTCCCCAGTATCATTCCAACTTCTAGTCTTTGTTCTGATCGGACAGTCTGTGTCAATCTGAGTCTAGCTAAGAGGTATAGCTGGCTGCCTGGCTGGCACACACGCCGTTACTTGTAATCATAAGTGAGGAATGTGTGCGGACACCCGTGCACAAAAACTCTCAAATATCTTCATGACAAAAAGCTTTGGAAATACCCTCCCAGGAATCTCAGGAGCTTTGATGAGGCATTTATTTACTGGTGTTCTGTGTCCGGAGCGGGTGAAGGGGCAGGACACATGGTTTGTAGATAGCATCCACCAAATAAACTCAAAAGAAATCCGGGAAAGAGAAGCTTCTAATCCATAGGAAAAACCAGACCCATGCTCTGTCTGGCATAGTGGTCCATGCCTATAATTGCATCAGTGCAAAGGTTGGAACAGTAAGGTCAAGATTAGAGGGGAAATCCTGGGGTACATAATAAATCTAAGACCAGCCTGAACATTCAAAGCAAGGCCCTGTGTCAAAAACTAAAACAGAGCAGACCCTCTGCTCAAACCAGCTCCCTGAAAGCTTCCCTTGTCTTTCCAAGGAAGTTCTCGGCCTCAGCAGTCTCCTAAAGACAGTTGCCATTGCTCCCAACAGAACCCCAGGGAAAACCTCAGCTCTGACACTATGGGGAAAAAAAAAAGAGTCAAAATAAAGAGAAGGGATGAAGCTCTGGGCTTCAGTGAGAATTACCTACTCGAGAGAAAGCCCTTCCCACGCACTTAGTATATCATTACAGCAGTGAGATTACATATGAACCCAGTTTTAATGTCTTATCTACAGAAAACACTAGGTTACACAAGAGACACAGACCTGAGGGTCCTGGGGACTCTTCCTGTTCTTCTTGGTCGGATCTGCAGAGGAAATTTATTGATGCTCTGTGCATTCCTCCTTAGCCTCCCAAATGCAGCACTGAACAACCTTCTAATAGCTCCACTTCACTGAGATGTTGGGACTACATCTTGCCTCCTAGCTGGGTGTCACAACCGTTGAACTTCTGTGTATGTTTGGCTTTTGCACATACCTGGTGCAATAAGCCTTTTCTGAGTATCTGCTACATGTCTGTCCCCTAACAGACAATCAGAAATATAATTAATAGACACCTACTAGATGCATGAATTAAGACATATCAGCCACTTGGCATGATGGCACATCACTTGGAGCCCATCACTCAGGAAGCGGAAGTAGCTGGATCTCTGAGAGACCAGCCTGTCCTAAATAGAAAGTTCTAGGATGCTCAAGGCTAAATAGAGAGACCCTGGCACAACATGAAGAAGAGAAGGATGAGGAGAGGTGGGGAGGAATCAACCATTGAAATAAGCCTAGACTGAATGCCTAAATCCTCCCAATGGGAATTATTAGCTAGACGGTGGTGGTGTACACTTTTAATGCCAGTACTTGGGAGGCAGAGGGAGGTGGATCTCTCTGAGTTTGAGGTCAGCCTGGTTTAGAGAGTGAGTTTCAAGACAGCCAGGGCTATACAGAGAAAACCTGTCTCAAAAAACCAAAGGGGGAAAAAATGGTAACAGTAATCCCCAGCATTCTTTATGCAGAAGATTTTACTTTGGAACTGCTGTAGAGTCACCTATAATACTTTTTGAAATGTGAATTCCTTGAGCCGAAACAATCTTGAAGACACGCAATCATAGTGGGTACATCTTGGCAGCTTATACTTGAAGAACTACACCCCCACAACCCCCCAGGAAAGTTTATGAATCATAGGCATCAGGCATCAGTGTTTCGGGGCCTAAGATAGGCACAGGCCTGGAAGAATGTATTTCAGGTTCTAAAAGACAATAATTTCCAACCAGACTACTATACCCAGCAAAACTGTCTATCACAATTGAAAGAAAAAATAAAATTTTCTGTACTAAAAATAGATTATAGTGATGACCATGAAGCTGGGTCTACATAAGATACCTGAAGGAAGCTTTTATATTGACAAGGAATAAACCCATCCACAAGGCTAAAGGAGAAAATAAACCAAAGTAGGTTAATAGTCAAACAAGAGAGGTCAAAAAAAACACTAAACACTGCAATAATCAGAAGGATTCAACTCATATCTTTCCATCATAGCTCTAAATGTTAAGTTTCAACTCCCAAATCAAGACATAGACTTTATATTGATTAAAAACTAGAATTCTTCATTTTTCATCCAAGAAATGCACCTCATCATGAAAGACAGACACTATCTTAGGATGAAAGACTAGAAAAAGGATGTTCCAAGCAAACGGGGCTGGGAAATAGGCGCATGTCACTGTTTGGATATCTGACAAAACAGACATCCAACGGAGTTTAGAACAGATAACTTAAGGTCACTACCTACTGATGAAGGAAACAACCCACCAAGAAAATGATACAATTCTAAACATGTACACATCAAACAAAGGTGTGTCCAACTTCATAAAACAAGACTCCTAGAGGCAAGTTCACAGACAAACAGCACAACAGTTGTGTGAAACTTCCCTATACCAGTTTCACCAATTGAAGCATCATCCCAATGAAACTAAATAGTAATATTTTAATTAGATGATATCAAAAATTAAACGACAACAGGTGTCTATAGAACATGCCATCTAACCTCTGCAGAATACACACTCCCTCAGGAGCCCATGGAACCTACTGTCTTTAACAGATTATATATTAAGAAACAAAGCAAATCGTTTTTGTTTGTTTGTTTTTCTCAAGACAGGACCTCCCTGTAGTCCTGGCTGTGCTAAAACTAGCTCTGTAGATCAGGCTGGCCGCAAACTCACAGAGATCCATCTTCCTCTGCCTCCTGAGTCCTGGGATTAAAAGCATGAGCCCCCACTGCCCAGCTACAAAGCAAGTACTAACATAGGAAAACAGGGAAAAACTGAAAGAATTCCTTGTATATTATCTGATCACAGTGGAAAAAACTACAAATCACCAGCAAAACAACTCAGAACATGGAGATTAAACAACCTGCTGCTGAGTGATGGATGTGTCATTGAGTAAACCAAGAGAGAAATGTAGAAAATACTAGAATCAGGGGGAAACGTAAACTCCACATACCCAAAATTATGGGATATAATGAAAGTGGTCCTATGAGGGATGGTCATGCCTATATTTAGAAATCAGAAGGTTGGAGCTGTAAGGATGGCTCAGCAGTTCAGAGAGTGTGCTGTTCTTACAGAGGAATGTAGTTCACTTCCTAGCACCCTCATAAAGTAGCTCACGACCACCTATGATTCCAGCTCCATGGAATCTGTTGTCCTCTTCTGGCCTCGAAGGTCAGCTGCAGTCATGATGAGCACATACCCACACACAGACAAACATACACAAACACAATTTAAGAGAGACAGAGAGAGAGAGGGAGGAAGTGAGAGAGAGAGAGAGAGAGAGAGAGAGAGAGAGAGAGAGAGAGATGAAGTCAAAGAATTCTCAAACAAATAATCTAATTAATGCACATGAAAGCCCTGGAAAACAGAAAAACAAATCAAAGCATTAATCAGCAGATAGAAAGAAATTGTTAAGATCAGGGAAGAATAGAGAGCCATGCAAAGAATCATCCAAAGACAAAGAAGACTGAAAAATGCTTAGCTGACTAACCAAAAGAAAAAGAAAAAAGACAAAATCAGTAATACATAAATATGAAGTAGGAGTCATTTCGGGAGATGCAAACAAAACCCAGAAAGTTGTTAAGTCATACTTTATAAACATGTATTCCACTAAGTTAGGGTGCCTAAAAGCAACAGCTGAAGTTCCAGACGCACTTGAACTGCCAAAATTAAGTCAGGATGAGACCGAAAAATTGAAGCAGATCTATAACAAGAAGCAAAATTGAATCAGTAATGAAAAATCACCCAACTAATAGAAAACTAGGCTCAGTGGCTCCAATGGAAAAACTTATCAGACTTTCCAGGAACACTAATACCAACTGTGTTAGTCAGGGTTTGTATTCCTGCACAAAACATCATCACCAAGTTGGGGAGGAAAGGGTTTATTCAGCTTACACTTCCACATTGCTGGTCATTACCAAAGGAAGTCAGGACAGGAACTCACACAGGGAAGGAACCTGGAGGCAGGGGGTGATGCAGAGGCCATGGAGGGGTACTGCTTACTGGATTGCTTCCCCTGGCTTGCTCAACTTGCTTTCTTATAGAACCCAGGACTACCAGCCTAGGGATGGTACCACCCACAAGGGGCCCTCTTACTTTGATCACTAATTGAGAAAATGCCTTACAGCTGGATCTCATGGAGATATTTTCTCAAGGGAGGCTCCTTTCTCTATGATAAGTGTAGCTTGTGTCAAGTTGTTCAAGTTGATACACAAAACCAGACAGTACACCAATGCTTCTTAAACTATTGGACAAAAGAGAAAAGAACGCATGTCTTCTGGAGCTGGACAGAAGGCTCAACGGTTAAGAACAATGACTGCTTTTCCAGAGGTCCTGAGTTCAAATGCCAGCAACCACATGGTGGCTCATAACCATCTGTAATGAGATCTGATGCCCTCTTCTGGTGTGTCTGAAGACAGCTACAGTGTACTTACATATAATAAATAAATAAATAAATAAATAAATAAATAAATCAATCAATCAATCTTTGGGCTGGAACAAGCCAGGCCAGAGAGAAAAAGAGAAAAAAAGAGAGTAAGAAAGCAGGTCTTCTAAACCCTTTTATGAAACTGTTACCTTGATAAACAAAGACAAAGCAACAAAAAACTTACAGATCAAGTCCCTGATGATCATGGGAAACCCCAGAGTCTGTCATCATTGCTCTTGTGTTCCCATCGGAGCCAGATGATAAGATTCTTTTGCTGAAATCACTATACACACTTTGGTTGCCCAATAGAAAAATCAAGCTGGAAATGAACCAACAGCTTCCTCTCTACCAGCTCTCTTTTGGAGTCGCAGATGGTGTTTTACACTGCTTCTCTCGTACGATGTTGGCACAACTGGTTTAGATGTAACCAGTCACTTTATGTTTGGATTTCAGACCTGCTCCACAGAAGGAAATTAATGACTAATACTTTAAACCTGGTTGAAAGTTCCTGGCTGGGTGTACTGGCTGGTTTTGTGTGCCAACTTGACACAAGCTGGAGTTATCACAGAGAAAGGCTCTTCCCTTGAGGAAATGCCACCATGAGATCCAGCTGTAAGGCATTTTCTCAATTAGTGATCTAGGGAGGAGGGCCTAACCCATTGTGGGTGGTGCCATTCCTGGGTTGGTAGTCCTGGGTTCTATAAGAAAACAGGCTGAGTAAGCCAGGGGAAGCAAGCTGGGAAATACGATCCCTCCATGGCTTCTGCATCAGCTCCTGCTTCCTGACTTGAGTTCCAGTCCTGACTTCCTTTAGTGATGAACAGCAGCATGGAAGTGTAAGCTGAATAAACCCTTTCCTCCCCAATTTGCTTCTTGGTCATGATGTTTTGTGCAGGAATACAAGCCCTGACTAAGACACTGGGAAAGTCTTAGGCCCGAAGGTGTTACCTATTGCTATTGCTTGATTAAGCAAACATGTTTTCTAAGGGTTTGTGTTTATATTCATAGATTACTGCTGCAACCAAATTTTGTCAGAGAAGTGTCTCTTGCAGTGGGCTGTGGTTAACACAGAGACGCATAACTGGTACTAAGAATAAGTGGCTTTGAAATGCTTAAGCCTAAACAGGGCTTCCATATCATCTCCTCTGAGGATAAGGGATCATTACAGTGATAGGACAGAAAGAAAGTGTGAGCCAGAGGAGAGGAAGGGTGCCATGGAACACTGTCCTCTGGACAACAAGACATGGCCTTCTTACTCATGAACTCACAGTGACTCTGGCAACCTACACAAGACTGAGACCAGCAACAGTCCATCATGGTTGGGGAAGGGGTTCATAAGTCTTCACCCCCTCCCTGAGATACTATTGGTAGTCAATGGTTCCTAATTAAACTCAGTGGGTCACAAAAAGAAAGAAAGAAAGAATGAATGAATGAATGAATGAATGAATGAAAAACAACAACAATAATAAAAATCTCAGGCAAGATGAGAAGCCAGTTCACCCAAAGTAAACTAATTATTTTTGGCAAGTAAAGAATTAAAAGCTTTTTTTTTCTGTCTAGTTTTCTGGGGTTTTCGCTCTAACTTATTTTACTTTTATTTTGTTTTTCCAAGACAAGGTCTCTTATAGCCAAAGCTGACCTTGAACTGCAGAGCAGCTGGCCACGCCTTCCCAGGTGGGGAGATTATGTTTGTACCACTCTACCTGGCTTTAGTTTTTCACAATGCTGCTGTAGGCAATGTCCTATTTCCTATAGTCAACAAAGAAAGCAAACAAAAACAATCGGGAAGCTGGTATATTTTTAAAAGAATGGAGGAAAACGTCAAGCCCACAAACAAGAGTGACTGTTGGAAATCCTACATAAAGCTGCAGCTGGGGTTGGTAGTTCACTCCTGTAATGCCAGCACTTGGAAGACAGAGGCAGGAGGATACAAAGGAGTCCTAGGTCAGCCTCATTGACATAGTGAGTTTCAGGACATTCTGGACAATATAGTGAAGCCCTATCTCAAAAACCAAAGCAAAACAAAATGCAGCTCACAAGAAGGGAAGCTGGGCCTGGTGAGGTAGGTGACTCACTCTCTTCTCCAGGCTCCTCTCAGAGGCTGCTCGACACCCCACCCTCTCTGCACCTTTTTCGAGTTTATCAAAACCAACATCAAATCTTCTCTCCATGAGTAATTTGGGACAGAGGCCCACTCAGCAGCTCAACAACTAAAATACAGTCATCTTCAACAGACTCTCTGCTGACACAAAAGCCACTTACTAAAGGGCTCTCATGGACCAGCTGCCTACTAACCTGTGAAATGTTACATGGGAAGAAAAAATTCAACCTAATAGGGGTAGAAATTAAACTCGATGAAATTTTAAGTATATAGTTTGTTGGGTTTTCAAAATACACATAGCAATCAAACCTCTACATTCCTGGACTGAAGAGATGGCTTAATGTTTAAGAACAAGTGTTGTTCGGACAGAGCCGGGTTCTATTCCCAGCACTCACGTGACAGCTCACAACCATCTGTAATTCCAGTCTCAGAGGATCCAACCCTCTTTTGGCTTTGTGCTGGGCACAACACACAAGTAGTACACACACACACACACACACACACACACACACACAAAGCAATCATAAACTTATGCTCACAAAATAAATAAATCTAAATTAAAAGAACAAAAAGCCATCATCAATACATAGAACATTTCCACTCCCCCAGAGTAACCTCCCCCTTCCCAGAAGCTTCCACACCCATGCCGAGATCACTCTGGTTCTGATTCTAATTTGCATCATAAGCAGTTTTAACTTTCAAACTTTGTCTAAAGTCATGCATTGCATACACTTCTAAACGTGTCTCTTGCTCTTGCTCAGTACGACGTCTCTGTGTACAGACGGACCTGTTCCTCCCACTGCAGAAGTATTCTGATGCTCTGGGGCATTCTGCCCTAAATTCCATCTGGAGAATTCTACGTTTAGAACTATTACAAAGACTGCTATTAAAACATTCTTCTCAGCCTTTGGCGCACGCCTTTAATCCCAGCACTCGGAAGGCAGAGGCAGGTGGATCTCTTTGAGTGCCAGACCAGCCTGGTCTACAGAGTGATTTCCAGGACAGCTAGGGCTACACAGAGAAACCCTGTCTAAAAAAAATAACAGACAGACAAAAACAAAAACAAAACAAACAGAAAGCAAGCAAACAAAACAAAAAACCCATGCTGTCTCTGTATAGTAGACTCTTCTGCCTTTTAAAGGCATGAAACCTTAATGAGCCGTGTATAACAGTGGACCTAGAGGTCATTGTGCTAAGTGAGATAAGCCAGATACACAGCCCAAGTACACAACTTCACTTATAAGATGGATATAAAACTGTCGAACTGGACCAGCACAATCACAGAGGAACGGGAAAGAGGAAATGGAGTCTTAGGAAATGGGTAAGTTCTAGCAATCTGGATGCCCATGCATAATAATTAGAAAAAAATGAAGAAAAGGCTTCAGAAATAAGTGGAAACAATCCAGATGGTAAAATGTGATATGTCCACGGTAATGGAATATTCTACAGCAATAGGAAGAAACGATGCTTTAGAACACACTGTAAAATAGATGAGCTTCACAAACAGTACATCCAGTACTAAACTAACAACGGAAGACCACACACTATGCTGTTCCATTGACATGTCCGGAAAAGATAAATCCCAAGAGACAGGAAGTAGACTGGTTCTTCCTAAAAGTGATGCACCAGCTACCGATGTGTAAACCAATTTTTTGTTTGTCTTTTGTTTGGTTGGTTATCTTTTGGTTTTCTGGAAGGACAGCAATGTTTTTCAATGGTTGTGGTGATGACCTATACACTTGTGAACATGCTAAAAGCCATTCATCACAGATTCTAAATGGGCAGATTGTATTGTATAGAAATCACACCCCAGGAAGCTGTCTTCAATTCCTTTTGGGCAGACAGGCATGATGACTTGTAGTTTCTGAATTTGGGGTGATAGGCACATAGGATCATTGGAGGTTCAAGGCCAGCCAAGCATACACATTGAGTTCTAGTCTACCTAGGGCTATATCGAAATATCAAGAGAACAGAAACAAAGTAATATAAATAAACCTCTTTGTGAGTTTTCATCCTGTTCTCTTGGCTACACATCCATGAAGGAAGGCATTGATTGAGTTAGCCTCTATAGACCCCTCCTGTCTGCTTTCCAGAATGGACTGGTCTTGTCAACCAGATCTGTACCAGCAACTCGTGGGAGCTCCAGGACTCCTAGGCATCGACGTTTGGTACTGTCTTGTTATTGTAGACATTTTCTAGGGAAAAATGTGTGTGCTTTTGAACAAGACAGAATTGTCTCTGCCTTTGGGTCAGGTTAAGACAGATTGTAAGACGCTGGGAAGTCTTAACTTACCGGAGACCCTCCAAGTGAGCACATGGAGTCAGGGATTGAGGCAAAATGCAAGAGACATTTATTGATTTATCAGCATGCTGAAGTCACTCTACATACCAAGACGGGAGGGCGACCTGTGGAGCCCATTCAGGGACCTTATATAGGATTTTAGAGCAGCTGCCATTAGGTACAATGTGATTGGCAGAACAGTGTGACTTTTAAACTGATTGGTCTTTAGGGAATGAGGTAGCAGGGGCTTAATCAGCTCCTCCCTTCCAACCTATGTGCTTTCTAACCTGTTTCTTCCGTGTGCTTGGGGGGGGGGGGAACACTGGTGGAATATCTCAAAGTTTCTGAACTGACCTCTCAAGATGAACCACAGTGCAGTCAGTTGGGGTAGATGTATAATTACCCATTTTCAATCAGAAGAACAATATGTCAGATTGTGTTCTTAGAAATTGCTTTATGGGGGTATATAATTTGTGTACATAAGAATGAATAAATCTTAAGAGTACATATAGTTCACCAGGCTTCTTACTTAATTTATGCATCATCATGAGACCACCATTCAGACAGGCAGAGATCATGGCCTCCAAGTCCCCTTTAGTTCTTAGGCAACCATTCCACAAGAGGCAACTCTGGTCTCGCTTTTCCTTCCCGTTCTCATTCTCTCTCTTCTACAGCTTCAGAAAAACGGAACCATACAGCACACGTTCCTCTGAATAACCCTTTTGTTAATCATCACAGAAGTTTTGAGATCCATTCACGTCACATGCATCTCTACCCCACTCCTACATGTGTGTAAACTAGTTTGCTTCCAGTTTGCAGTGACTGTCTTATGCTCCTCGAGTAAACATGTTGTGATCAACCCCAATAGGCATGTATCTGACATGTGGCATTTCCTGCCAGCAGGTGTGAATTATGATCACCTCACTTCTTGGCCAACATGAATGTTATCAGAATTTCCCATTTTGGCCATTTGCATGACCATGTGGTACATAATTCCTCAGTGACTAAGCATGTTGGAATCTTCTCTAAGGCTTGTCTGCTTGCTAACCATTCACAAAACTCCTTTTTGGTGAAGCATACAGAGCTGATGCTCATGTCTCAGCTAAGTTGCTTGTCTTTTTCTTGTTGAGTTGAAAGCGCTCTGTATATAGTCCACTTCTAGCTCCTCTGTCAGGCACGCGGATTATGAATACTTCCTGTCTTTGGTTAACTGCTCATCTTCTGCATCATATCTTTTGATGGTGATCTTTATTTGCTTTGCTTTTGTCTGTTAGGAAAAGGGTGTTTTGCAATATTGGCAGGCTTCATTGATGTTTTGTTTTTGTTTTTGTTTTGGAACAGAGTTTCACCATATAGCTCAGACTGGCCTGGAACTCCCTACATGGACCATGCTGATCCTCCAGCTCCATCCTCTCATGTGACAAATTGTGTGTGTGTGTGTGTGTGTGTGTGTGTGTATCTGTGTGTCTGTCTGTGTTTCTACACATATACAGACCAAGCTGGCCCCAAATTCACAGAAATTTACCTGCCTATGCCTCCCCAGTGCTGGAATTAAAGACATGTGCCACTACTCCCTACTCAGATCTTTTCTAAGAAAACAAGTGTTTTAGCTCCCACTTTACAGAAAAGTGGAGCCCAGAATGAATGAACTCTATTCCCGAAGCTGCAGACTTGGGCTTACATTTGCAGAGCCGTGTTGTACCTCTGACTCTGGCACAGTCTTTGTTTGGTTGCATGCTTAACTTTCAGAACAGAAGACAACTTTCCAGGTAGTTTGTTGTAAATATACTGTTTGATATAAGCAAAGACCAGTGACGCTTTGGGGTTCAGAAGTAACCAGCTGGGGCTTCTTGCCTAAGGAGTAAACAGAAGTACTGAAGGAAGGAAATGCCCTCCCCTCCAGGAAAAGGATAAAACCTCCACCTACCCTGCCCAGCATTCACTGATGAGAACACCTGATCAATTAGCATCACTGTTGTCAAAACTTGCTTCCCATCATGCAGAAAAGCCTCAGGCAGCTCATCTTGGCGTACCGCCTCCCCCCCTCCCCCCAGGCTGGGTTTCACAGATTCATCCACGCAAGAAACGTCGTGTTCTCTCTCCCGGATGATGATGCTTCCACCCCAGATGTAAAACCAGAGGCCTCTTATCTGGCCCTATTTATCTCTGTGCTAATAAAGTGCCTGCCTGCGAAAGACAGATAAAAGCACTGTGCTGTTGTCTCTTGCACCCAACCACTGGGATGACTGGCTCCTCCCCTCCTTCCTCCCTCTGTCCCTTGGCCTTATATTCCAGGCCCCTTAAAAGGATGATCCCCAGAAATGGGTGCAGCTGCCTTGCTTTCTCTTTCCTTTTTCAAGAATACAATCACACATACTGGGCATCTGTCATCCCCCTGGGACACAGGCAGGGCAGCTCTGGTGGCACCTTTTGTTGGTAAGAAAACTGGGCTCCCTAGCTAATAATGACTAGTATTTGTGAGCCTCTTTGGTTGGTGATGCTGGGCTTGGTCATAATGTCATTGTCTGCATCTTATGCAGGGACAAGCTGAGGCTCACAGGTGATAGAATCAGAGAGAAATCGCATAGCTCACTACCGACAGGACTCAGGGTAGACCTCAAGCCTCTCTCAGCCATCATGATGTGAGGGACCAGAAGTCCCGGCAGAGCCTGGGGTACTGGCAGAGCCTGGGGTACTGGCTGGAAAGAGCTAAGGAAGGCCCCTTGGGCTCTGAAGCTCACGTTATCCCCTGACTCCTACATGAGTTCTCAAAAAGATTGAGTAGAGCCCGAAGAGACATGCCTTGTTCTGATGTTCCTTGTTCTTCAACATGAGCAAAAATATTAATATAAGTCAACAGATAACAGTGTGAATTCTCCACCACAGAAGACGGAAGAATAATAAATGCTGAAGCGATCGATCACTGCATGCAATCTGTCAACTGGTTGAAAGGGAGGCCACTGTTGTCACTAAGATTCCTGTAGGGCAACCCATGATCCAAGCTGGCAAAAGAAAATCAAGGAAGATCAACATTAATTAGATAATTACAAACAATAAAAACAACCCAAGGGTGGGCTGGGGGTGTGGTTGGGTTGGGGGTGTGGCTGGGTTGGGGGTGTGGCTTAGTGGTAGACCTCATCAAGCACGCCTAATAGTCAATAATAAATAAAAACAATAAACAGGGATAAAAACAGCTTCAATTAAAATAGGTGATGCTCACTAAAGCAGTCATTTACATACCAGAGGCTCTCTGTGAAGGCTTCAGTCACCACTCATTTGAACCTTCAGACAACTCCACAAGGCAAGGAAACTGAAGTATCAACAAATCATGGGCCAGGCTGGAGAGAGAGCGCTGAAAAACAAAAGCAAGCAGAAGGAGCCCAGTTCAGGTCCCTAACATCCACATAAAAGTCAGGCACGGCGGCACACATCTGCCATCCTAACATTGAAGAGCAGAGATAGACAGGCATGGTGGGAAATATCATAATCCTAGTGGAGACAAGTGGATCCCTGGGGCTTTCTGGCCAGGCAGTCTAACCTACACAAGAGAGTGTAAGCCAGTGAAAAATTCTGTCTAAAAAAAAAAAAAATACTGGTGGATTACACCTCAGGAATGGCACCTGAGGTTCCTATCTAGACTCAAATGAATGTACACAAGCACATAAACACATCCCTGCACATATTTGTGCACACAATTGCCAAGGAAAGAGAGGGAAGAAAGGAATGAATGAATGAATGAATGAATCATGGGCCTATATCTTGTTAAACCCAAGAAATCTCCCATTCATAAAGTTAGGAGATGCCTTGGGAAGGGAAGGGAAGGAGGAAGAATAGATCTGGGGGTGAATGGTTAGAAATCATGAGGTAGCCCATGTGTGCTTGTGAGCAGAAAGCCCAGTTGCAGCCAGACAGGAAGAGTCCAGCACCCGATTAGCCAAACCAGACCATGGTGAGGCCAGAAAAACTGCAGGGAGCTGGGCCACACTCCTTTAGAACTGTGGCAAGACACAAGATGTAGATAGGCCTTACAAGACACACAGAGAAGAGAGAGCTAAAGAATCAAGAAGCAGGACTGGAAAGAGGATGCAGGGGCGCAGGGTGCAGAGGTTAACCTGTTTCCTCATCAGCTGTTTCTGTTTCCAACACACAGGTCTGTCTTCACAGTCCCTCACATCAGTCCCACACAGACAACTCCACACAGACAATCCTATCACATAATTCAACACAGACAATCCCACACAGACAACCCCACATAGATGATCCTACCATATAATCCCACACAGAATATTATGCCTGTATGCCTTTTTCCATCCACAAAAGAGTGAGGTGAGAATATTAATTTATCATGTAACTCAATTACAGTTGACAAGAGTGGGAAAAGAACAGTTAATGTGTAGGTCACATAAGAGGAACATTTAATTTTGGTTTTTAACAAAGAACATGGAATATTTCTGAGCATCTTGCCCCAAGGAGAAAAATTCTGGTGCTATAGACATATAAAATATGTGCCTAACTTGGCCTCTAAAGCAATAGGAATGTGTTCTGAGCTGCTTGCAATTGTTTGCCTTGTAGTATGTGTGTGTGTGTGTGTGTGTGTGTGTGTGTGTGTGTGTGTGTGTGT
>JADRCH010000062.1:7017853-7031104 GCA_019843965.1 Rhynchomys soricoides
GTGTGTGTGTGTGTGTGTGTGTGTGTGTGTGTGTGTGTGTGTGTGTGACAGCTATAATCCAGTGTTACATACACAGGGCCACATATATAATGCTTTGTGAATGGTTTAAATTTTTTTGCTGAGTACTTTTGACTGCTGGTGATTTCTGCCTGCTATAGTATATGCAAAATGTCTTAACACACATATTAAGATCTTTTCCTGCCAGGCAGTGGTGGTGCACACCTTTAATCCCAGCACTCGGGAGGCAGAGGCAGGCGGATTTCTGAGTTCGAGGCCAGCCTGGTCTACAGAGTGAGTTCCAGGACAGCCAGGGCTACACAGAGAAACCCTGTCTTGGAAAAAAGAAATAAAAAGATCTTTCCTGACATCTATAGAAACGACTCAGCCATTAAGAGCACTTTCTGCTTTTGCAGAGGACCCAAGCACCCACCTACACATGGATTGCAACTGTCTGCAATTCAGTACTAGCGAATCCAGTGCCCTCTTCTGACTTCCTGGGGCACCAAGCATGAGTGTAGTATGGTGTATGTCTGTCTATGTGTGTGTGTGTGTGTCTGTGTGTCTGTGTATGTGCCTGTGCACATGCAAAACACACATAAAATAAATAATCTAAAAAATATAATTAAAAGATCTGTTCTTACAGTATCACATTTTTGTGATATATGATACATCTCTTCATTTCTTCATAAAATGTATAGCACTTAAAAAGTAATCATTTATTTATTTACTTATATATTTTGCGCCCCCCCCCTCCCCAGTCAGGCTTTCTCCATGTAGCCCTGGATGTCCTACAGAGCCTTGCTCTGTAGACCAGGCTGGTCTCAAACTCATAGAAATCCACCTGCCTGCCTCTGTGTCTTCAGTACTGGGATTAAAGGTGTGCACCACCATTGACCAGCATATTTTAAATATTTTTTAAACGCTAAACACGAAGTCACACGCTTGCAACCACAGAACATAGGAAGGCAAGAGTATAGGATCCATGGCCAGCCCTGACTACAGAGACAGTCTAAGGCAAGCTTGGGCTACATCACACTGTCACAAAAAGTGCAGGTAGCCTGGTGACTGTGGCTCACACATATAATCCCAGAACTTGAGAGGCAGAGGCAAGAGCATCTCTGAGTTTCAGGCCAGCCTGGTCTACAGACTGAGTTCCAGGGCTACACAGAGAAACCCTGTCTCAACAAACAAAACAAAACAAAAGCAAAAGCAAAAAAGGAGCAGATGAAAAAATAGAGAAAAAATATGATATGACAACTACCCATAAGCCCCAAAATGTCCTTAATCAATCTGTAGTTTAATGGGCTGTAAATTACTGTGACCAGAACCACATGTTGACCTCTGTTAGATTGTGTTGGGACTAAATAGATAGTAAAGGAAATCATGAGACTACCCTCCCTAGTGGATAAAGAGTTAATGGCTTCTTTTAGAGTGCACCTCAACCCCCCATGAGGTCATTCAGATTTAACCCTGGACTAGGATTCTACCCCCAAGACAAATGCTTGGAGACTGAGTCACAGGAGCCAGACTTGCTGGCGGTTCTGTACTGGTGTTAAGAAGCGTCTCACCACCCAGCTTTACAAAGGCTGTGGTCCTTTGGTCAAGCTGGGGAGAGGTTGGAAGGAAAGGGGACTCATTACTGTGCAAAAGGCTTTTAAGACCAGGAAGAAGTCAGACCTGTTTTCCTTGACTTACTCTTAAGCCAGAGACTTCTCCATGGAGAAGAAGTGTCCAAACAAGGTGAACCTGCTCTGCTCCTGGCCATCCTGCTCCCAAAAAAGGAAACTCCTGATCTCTTTTTGCCTCTGGATGAGAGAGAGAGAGAGAGAGAGAGAGAGAGAACATTGCATTGGGAATTAGGAACAGAAAAGCCTCCTTCCCTTCCCCTTTATCAACAGTTTTGAAAGGATGGCTGCAAGACACTGACTAATGACACATGGCCTCTGGATTCTCTGCTAAGCAGCAGGCCTGGCCTGTGCCCAGCAGGAACCCCTCGCCAGTTAGGGGTCACTCTCTCCATTCAATGCTGTATTCGCTCCCTCCAGTCTCAGGGCAAAAGCCCCGCTGCTCTGGGCCATTTACAGCTGCGAATGAGGAAAGCTATTGAGCTTGGATGCGGACTCTTGTTTGTTTTCTAGAGGAAGCTTTGGTGGGCTCGGCCCCTCCTGCTGTCCCTCCAGAGTTGCTGAAGAGATAAAAGCCCATACCTCCTTTTGACCTTCATTGGACAGTAGGAGCCCCAGCTCAGCATGGGATAATAAAGGCATATGCCGCATAAATTATCTTGTGATTGGCATGCTTTCTTCCTGCTCCCACTTAGAGGGGAGAGATGGTGGGGGTGGCGCTGGGCACAGAACCATGAAGGCTAGCAGGTTTAGTCTAGCACTTACTATGTTCCAAGAGACTAATGGTATTGTGTTTATGTAAAGATAAAGAGAGAAGGAACGTGTTCTCTGGAGCTGTGGTGAGGTGTGGGGGAAGGGGGTGCCTCGGCGGGACCATGCAAGGCATCCTTCCCGCTGAGGGACCAGACACAAGGTATAGTATAGAATAGAGTTTATTAAGACCATGGGGAGGGGAGTTAAGAGGGTAGTCGAGGCAGAGAAAGGGAGAGTAGAGAAGTAGAGGATTAGAGGCAGACCATAAGCACGTGGAGAGAGGGGGGAAGGGGTGAGGGGCCAGAGTGGAGCAAGAAGGCAAGAGCAAGAGAGCAAGGGGGCAGGCAGCCCCTTTTATAGTGGGTCAGGCCTACCTGGCTGTTGCCAGGTAACTGTGGGGCGGAGCTTAGACTGAACGCTAGCAAACGGTAACCCCCTTAAACCTGCCATGTCTCTCACAGCAGTTCTAGGAAGCAAGTATCATTTATCCCCAGAGTTAGAAAGGGTAAGCAGGCCGGGCAGTGGTGGCGCACGCCTTTAATCCCAGCACTTGGGAGGCAGAGGCAGGCGGATTTCTGAGTTCAAGGCCAGCTTGGTCTACAGAGGGAGTTCCAGGACAGCTGGGGCTACACAGAGAAACCCTGTCTCGAAAAACCAAAAAAAGAAAGGGTAAGCAGTTCTCCCTGGGACCCACAGGAAGGCAATTAAGAAGGAAGCACGGTTGGCTGCAAAGACACTTTCCCAAAGGAGCCAGAATGTGACTCAGGGGGTAACACGCCTCACCTCGTGTAGGCAGGCTCTTGGTTTGTCCTCAGCACAAGGTTGCTAAGAGCTTTCAAGATGGCTCAGTGGGTAAAGAAACCAAGGCTAATAATCACTTGAGTTCAATTCCCAAGATCTACATGAAGAAAGGAAAGAACCAATGCTAGCAGGTTGTTCTTCCAGCTCCACACACGTGCCTGGCAGGCCCCACGGCCCCAAAATAAATGTTAAAAAAACCTTAAGTGTTAGGTTGTTAAGACTATCCTCCTCAATCCGTCTCTGACTCCAAGGATGAGGGATGGAGAGGAGAGACAGAAGGACATGAGAGATACAGGGCCACCGATCTGCTAACCATCTCTCTAACCGTTCTGAAGGAGAGCTTGCTGTGACCAGTTGTGTCTCAGCATGAAGGACTTCGTGGAGACTTTTGCATCCTAACCGGAAGCCCATGGGAAACAAGGGCATCCAAAAAATAACATCTTGTGGATGATGAAAAGGCTTTGAATAGAGGAAAGCAAGGTGACAAGAGAGAGCAAGTCTGGTAGAGAGAGGGTATGGCACAACAAGAAACCTCCAACCCAGAAGGTGGCATTAGTCCTGAAGATCAAAGAAGAAGGGAAAGCTGGAGAGATGGCTCAGTGGTTAGGGATCCGAGTTGACCTTGCAGAGGACCCAAGTCTGATTCTCAGCTGCACAGGGAAGCTCACAACCACTCATAACCCCCAGGCACACTCCTGTGGTGCACACTCATGCACATAAAATGAATATAAAGCAGGCTTTTAGAAAGACAAAAAGAGTAGACTGTGAGGAGCTTTCAGAAGCTGTCTGAGGGAAGGACATAGAAGTGCAAACATTTGGGGCACACAGGGGTGAGGTGGGAGTGGGGTGGGGTAGGGTGGAGTAAGGAAAAACACAAGACCTGATGTGGTGCTTGTCCGGCAGATCCATGTTGTCCTTCAGATCAGGAGTTGATAACCCTAGCAGTCCCGGCAAATATAAGCCCACTAACAAACAAAGCACCGAAGAAAGAGGTATCTGCAGCAGTGTTCAGAGACTGTCACAAATTGATCAGGAAGACATTAGGACAAGCAGCTAGCAATTAAAGTACCTCTATATAAATGGGCAGATACTGTTATGACTGACAGTATAAATGATGTATGATCCACATCCTGGGACCTCAGGACCCTCCCTGAGGACCCAGAAAATATGAATGATCCATGAGGGGGGATCTTTGCAGCAGGGCCAAGTGTAACCAGAAAGACAGTGCTACTTTATCACCATGGACAAGGGAGAGCTCAAAACATGACAAAAAGCAGGCCTAAGTGGGATTGCACATGCTCAGAGCACATGTCATAGAAGAACCCAGCAGTGTTGACTGGCTCCCACCTCTGTGAGAGACAAGTGTAGTAACCTTAAGTGGCTCTGGCATGAGGTAAATCTCCTCATTAACAAAACCCAAGTTAAACTACGAGTTACAAAGGCTCACAACTAATAATTCAAGCAATCAGGTAACTATGAGGGTGGATGGCAGACTATCCGGGAACACCCAAGCCTTGCTGGGAACCCTCTAGTGCAGAGATAGCCTGAGGTAAGCAGACCCAAATCAAATACTTCACTGAAAATTTAGCCAGTCTAACAATGATGTATAGTCAGAAATAAGTACACAACACCATTTGAGACCCCCAAAACAAACGAAAATTTTAAAAATCTTTGCTACTAGACACCGTAAAAGTCTCCCTTTATGAATGATTAGCAGGCTGCCAGACTATGAACTGTCATCAGATGTTTCCAGGTAATACCAGATAACATTTAAGACATAATTACTCCCAAATCAAGGCCCAAGATTTGAAGGAAGGAAGGAAAGAAGGAAGGGCAAGCAAGCTGGCAAGGGATTGGAGAATTGGCTCAGTGATAAGAACACGCGCACACTTCTTGTAGAGAACCAGAGTCTGGTTCCCAGCAGCCATACGGGATGCTGAACAAATGTTCAGAACTTCAGCTCCGGGGGATCTGACTCATCTGCCTCTGAGGGCACCTACACAAATGAGCACACATGCATATGCATAATTAAAAATAAAGTCAATCTTTAAAAAAGGAAAGCAGAATGGAGCATGCCTTTAATCCCAATATTCGGAAAGCAGAGGCCCATGGATCTCTGAGTTCAAAGCCAGCCTGGTCTACAAAATGAGTTACAAGACATCCAGGGTTACACAGAGAAACCATGATTTAGAAAGAAAGAAAGAGAGAGAGAGAGAGAGAGAGAGAGAGAGAGAGAGAGAGAAGAAACTGTGTAGATCAGTAAAGGTAAGGGCTGGGAAAGAGGAGGTAAGACAAAAGTCTACCAAAACACATGTTGTGTGCAAAGCCAGTGTCCTCTAATACTTGGTATGCTGATTGGAAGAATTAAAAATAAATAATAGTTTTAATCAGAGGGAGGATTGGGCAGGGCCAAGGGAACAGGTATTGTGGTTAAATTTTATTTTATGAAATCTTTTGACAGGACGTAGCTTAATGACAAGAGTGTGTTCTGAGAAACATGTTGGTCACTTGTCATCGTTTGGCAGTTGTGAGGAGGAAATGCAGGCCTTGCTTGTGTCAGAGGCCTCATCTGGCAGCCGTGTGCACTTCCCACAGAGCTCCATGCAGAGCACCTCTGTCTGAAGTCAGACCAGGAGCTCATGGGCGCATTCAGGTTCTAAAGCATCAACAGTTCAAAATGGTGAACTGACCAGACACCTACTGACTTCACTGTCCCCAACTCCTATTTCTCATGGTCATAAGGACTCAAAGAAGTCACATTTTAAAGTTCTGGGCGCATCTAAACCATCAAGACACGGCAGGGTCTTGTCATTGGACGTGTTATGCTTGTCATTCTGTGTGGCTTGCACCAAGGTCTACTTGACCTTCAAGACCCAAAGTAACCCCTCTTAGTTGCCTTTATTCTATGTCACTTCTCCTCATGACGACACCAGGACAATACTGCTGCCCCTTACATCCAAAACCAACATCTCTCGCCTCTCGATTGCCTTCCTGGGTTTATTTTATATATATATATTTGGCACAGCACACAATCATAAAACATAACGATGGGAAAACATTCTGAGAAACATGTTGGACGACTTTTCTTTTTTTGGCTCCACTAAGAACGGAATCCGCATGCTGGGGGCAAATCCTGTCCTGGAGCTATGCTGCCATCCCTGTCAGCAAATCTGTCCTTGTGCAAGCATCATAGAGAATATATACAAGCTAAGACATCACTGGCCAATATAATCATATGGGGCAGCTACAGTCCATTACTGACTGAAATGTTATAGGGTGATACATG
This sequence comes from Rhynchomys soricoides, assembly GCA_019843965.1. Lineage (NCBI taxonomy): Eukaryota > Metazoa > Chordata > Mammalia > Rodentia > Muridae > Rhynchomys > Rhynchomys soricoides. Next base: position 7,024,319 of record JADRCH010000062.1, read on the forward strand.
ATCACGCACTTTCTTATTTATTTGTGGTGTGGTCCATTCACACAAAGAGAATATGTATCTGGTAAAAAACAAAGATTTGTTTGCCCAGTGCTATATTCTTTATGCTTAAGAAAGTCACATGCCCACAGTGAGTATTCTGCAAACATCTATTGAATGAATGAATGAGTTAGTGGATGAATGAATAAATGGATGGATGGACAAGCTTTGTCATTGGCTACTTATACAGTGCTTAACTCTGTCTCACAGTCACGGTTCCCATCTCTATTTTCTTAACAGTCTGTTTCATACAGTCCTCACCTGTAATATGAGATTACTAGGAGCAACAACAAAAATAAAAATAGTAGCCAGGCAGAGGTGGCGCACGCCTTTAATCCCAGCACTTGGGAGGCAGAGGCTGGCGGATTTCTGAGTTCGAGGCCAGCCTGGTCTACAGAGTGAGTTCCAGGACAGCCAGGGCTACACAGAGAAACCCTGTCTCAGAGGAAAAAAAGAAAAGAAAAAAAAAGAAAAGAAAAAATAGTAACAGCAGGTCTTCTTAGCTCACAGAGCCATCGTGGTACAGATGTGAGTTACTCTGGCTCGCACAAGGACTTGAGCGAGATGTATGTGTTCTTCCTTAGGCCCTCATCTGCTCACCTGTAAAATGGAAGTGTTGCTTCCTGCTCGGCGAGGTATTGTGATGAACAAATAGATGGTACGTGCTTAAATGTTTTGTAAACCATAAAGAAGTATGTGGTTATAAACGGTCATTATGTGGAAATAGCATGGGTTAGTAGTCTTCCAAGCATCTGGACTGGAATCCATGTTCATCAGTTTCCAGCCCAGAAAAGAACTCTGGATCTTAGAATCCCATCTGAAAAGTGTGGAAAATAACTGTCCACATGTCACCACGCAGAGGAAGGACTCAGAGCCTGTTCAGTCTTCTGTGCTGCTCATGAGATGGCAGCTTGCTATTGTTACCTCTGGCCAAGTACAGCTCTCTGAAGTCACTGGAGCAAGCCTGGGTAAGCTCTTTTGTAATTACACCAGCCCTTCAGGATGCTGTCTTTGAATTAATATTTATAAGGTGCTTGAAGCTCCTCTCTTGAGCATCCAGATTCCAATGTGGGTTTTGTTGAGTCATGATCATTACTCAGTTCTGAGTCGACCTAAGACACACAGAGACTTGGACTGAAGTTCAGTTGGTTCTGTGAGCTCCCTGTTTGTCCACTGCACTTCACCTAGGGCTGCTCTTGACAGTCAGACAGAGGTCTCAAAGATGGACTGATGGTCCAGTCCAAGGATCAGGCTAGGAGAAGGCCTTCTAGACCAGGCCTTCTTATTGCTCAGCAGAAAGTAATGATAGGCACTGGAAAAGACAGGTCTGTGGGATCAAGGTCAGAGCATCTTGCAGCCCTGCCTTTACCCGATGTAGGAGGTAGTGACCTCTAAAGGCTGATGCTTAACTCCCTGCTCATGGTCATTCTTCAATGCAGCAATTTCTACATAGCCCTGAGTAGGCAGGAACATAAAATAGCACTACAAATAAAACATTCACTGTTTATAAATTTATAGTAAAACAATCATCTGACATCATACATATATATATATATCCTTTAAAGATAGAATCATATATATAGATTAATTCTATTGTTTAGTTTGACATAAAGAGTTCTATCAGCTGAATATTTGCTATGACAGGACACAGAGACTCATCAACATTCTTAGAGTTGATGGACATTCTTTTACTATAATCATCAACACTGAGGATACTGCTTTGCATAAATACACAGTAAAAATAAATATACACAGTATAAAATGGCATGGGTATAGTTAGGAGAATCTTAAAAGATTCAAGAAATTCTGTCCTAATCCCAAGCCAAAATATGTTTAGTGATTCTTTATGAAACTCAAGTCGGCCACTCAAACAGCAAGTTTTTAAATCAAACCTAATAACACAATCTAACACAGGGACATCTGCTTCTTACATGCTGAAGAATGATAGTGAGAACATACTGAGTTTGTTTCCTATAATTACGCCATTATGCGTCTCACTTTGTGTGTACAATAAAAAAACATAGCAATTTATAATGTACAATAGTTGTGAGTCTGCACGGAGCTGCTCTGGCAGCATCTGCTGCCAAAACAGTAAACACAATGCAAAGTATGTGAGCTGTGTGTTCAGAGCCAGGGCTACAGTGCAGTCACACAGTGCGACATGCACACACAGAACCCTTTCAGATTCACTGAATTAATTTTTGGAAATCATGTACCCAGGAACCTTTTATTGCTGTTGTGTTCTTTGGGCCTCCAGTTCGGTCACCTGATCCACAGTTTAAGTAGATGTGTCCTACATCCCTGCTAGAAGCCAAGGATAATCCTGGAGTCACTAAATGCCCACATACTTCCAGTCCCTGAATGACAAACTGGGCAGAGATTCTTCCTACCCTGATTGCATGACCAGCTCATCTTTGCACTAGCTTGGAATCTGTTCAGGACACCACGGGGCCAATGGTCTCCAACATAAGCAGAGTCTGGAAACCATACAAGGAGTCAATCTCATTACCATGCAAACACAATCTTCACCTATATCGCATTTCTTGCTACTTATATTAATTGAAGTAAAGATAATACTATATCCCTGTAGTAAGAAAATATAAAGAACACAGCGGGAAAAGACTCCTCTTCCTCGTATACTAGAATATCTCCCAAGATGTAAATTATTAGAAGAGTCTCACCTTTCGTCCCAGCATCAGCATCTCTGGCCACTTCTGGTCCAGACTGAGTTTTGCTTTCTTCCCTCATCTCCATCACATGCAGCTTTACAGCTGGGGACCTTCTGGCTTTTCCTTCCTTCGTTCCTTTCATCCTTCCTCCCTTTGTTTCTTTTTGAAACAAAGTATCACTCTGTAACCCAAGCAACCTTCTAACTCTGGGTCCCAGCCACCAAAGCACTGTGGTTACAGATGCAAGCCACCAGGCCTGCCGCTGACTTTCTTGCTGTGTCTTCACCAGGCTTGGCCAGTGCAGCAGAGAGCTTTGTTCTTGCTGTTCCTTCTATCTGGATGGTCTTCCCATTGTTGCTGCAAATGTCACTGCTCAAATATCATCAGAGATGCCTGTTTTAGGGTCAACGCCCATGCCCAGCCTTCAGCTCCAATTCTCTTACTCCGGTTTTCACCACTGCATTTACATCACTTAACACGATGACACAAATCTAGTTCATTTAATTTTTATTTACATCTTAGCTGACACCTAAAATCATGCACCATCATAAGGTACCACAAGATGTTTCAATACAGTAATCCAGACATATCTACCTCCTCAATCAATTTCATTTCTTCATGGAGAAAACACTCAAAATTCTTCTTCCTTCTTGGGATACACAGTATGTGGCAGCTGTTATTGATAGTCAAACTGTACACTATCATACCACTGCTATGTATATTGTCACAAATGACCGGGCTTTGGTTTTGGAGCTGAATAGTGTGTGTGTGTGTGTGTGTGTGTGTGTGTGTGTGTGTGTGTGTGTATAACGTTTTCTTTATCATATTTAAGCTTTCTGTTATCATGAACACTCATCAGCTGACGAACATACAGGTTGCATCACTGTCTTTGTTATTATGAAGTGTGCTGTGATCAACACATGTGTCTTTAACACAGTTTCCTTTGGCTCTATACCCAGGAATGAGAGTGCCCGCTGTTCTCTATGAGACTGTCTATTTGAAGGACTTGGTGAGTAGCATCCTCTTTTTCTTCTTCAGTACCTTAATGACACTGGATGGGTGTGGTGTGCCTCGAATGCTCAACAAACATTGGTTAAGACAAATACCTACTTTATTTCTAACCAAGGCCACTTCCTGCCATGAACTTCCTTCTCTTAATGTTTGCATTCATTGTACAGCTGTGTCCTCATTCCTCCTCCAGGCCCCTGCGGAATTATGCTGAAATATGGTTTGATCTCTTTGTCAGTGTGACCAGGATGGTACAAATATCCTGGGATGTATTTCTTCCAGATCTTTTGTGACTAGGTAAATGTTCTCAGGACATACAAAAGGGGAATAAAAGCCAGGGAGGGCAAGGACATGGCTGAGTGGTAGAGCGTGCCTCCAATGTGAGACTCTGTGTTTGATCCTCAGCACCACAAAATAAATAGTAAGTAAATAAATGAGTGATGACAGGCTTGGCAGCTCAGGCCCTTGGTCCCAGCACTTCTGATAGTAGTCAGGGAACAAAGCGCCAAGATTCTATTTTTCTCTGTGCTCCCTCCATTGCAGAAGAGTGTAGACATTCACATTTTTAGTCTTTCTGTGTCTACTTAGGCACACATCGTGCCTTGTTGCCAGGGCCATTTGCCCCATTCCTCACTTACCTCTCAATCCATCCCTTATAGGATGAATATACAAATACAGTGTGTAAGTCACAAGGTTCTCTGAGGTTGGTGGCTTGTACCTTAGCTGCTTTTAAAGGATAGTTCTCTCATTTCTTTATGACCTGGCTCTCTGTCATTTCTTCTGTGGCCTTATGTGACAAAACATTTCCTGGGGAGGTGCAATGCACGTCTATTCAGCCTCAATAGGGAGCCCATGAGACCAAAGTATGGATATCACCAAAGTCCAACATGGTGAACCAATGAGTTTCATATGGATTACTTATAGAGCTCAAAGGCAGTCATATTACCAAGGCCTACACCAGCATGGGTGACTGGCTGTCTTGGTCAGAGCTACTATTGCTGTGATGAAACACCATGATCAAAGCAACTTGGAAAGGAAAGGGTTTATTTGGCTTACACTTCCACATTGTAGTTCATCAGGGAAGGAAGTCAAGGCAGGATTCTCAAGCAAAGCAGGAACCTGGAGGAGGGAGCTGATATGGAAGCCACAGAGGGGGGCTGCTTACTGGCTTTGCTGGGCCTGCTTTCTGATAGAACCCAAGACAGAGTTCTAAAGAAAACCATCCACCATGGGTTGGGCCTTCCCCCATCAATCACTAGGTAAGAAAATGCCTTACAGCTAGATCTTAGGGAGACATTTGTTTCTATCAATGGAGTTTCCTTCCTGTCAGATGACTCTAGTTTGTGTCAAGTTAACATAAAACTAGTCAGGACAGCAATAGCTGGGAAACCTGGAACACACTGCCCAGCCTGCAGGCAGCTCAACGGACTGGATGGAGCCCTGTCTAAGTGACTCTCTTCTTCCAGGCAGTTAGGCTGGTTTCTGCTTCTTCCAGGCAGCTGGCCTGGTCTGTCTTTGCAGCATTTCTCCTCTAACAGTCTGCTTTGCAGCTCAGCTTCCTTCCACCCAGCAGGACTCTCAACTTTTACCATTTACTCTGACAGGGAGGAGCCTAGTGAATCTGGTGGGTTTCAGGGACTTCCTGAAGCTATTGTGTGTTATCTTCCTGTTTAAAAAAGCTTCCCTGCAGAATGGAATATTTCAACCTCAGAGGAAACTGTTACACATCAGGCCTCTATTTTGTATTTTGTTTTAAAAGGCATCACCCACAAAATTCTTCTTTACTGTTTTGTTTTATTTGCTTGTTTTCTTCAGACAGCATCCCCTGTAGCCGGTCCCAAATGCTGGGATTGCAGGCTTGATTCACCAAGCACAGCTCCCTTGAACCTCCTAAAAGTACAGATTCATGAATGCCCCCTAAAAGACTCTGGTGCAACTACAGGTCACATTGGCTTAAGCAAGCTTGGACCTTTGGCAAGGACCAGGCTACATCTCAGCATCCTGCAGAGATCATGGTGGGGCTGACTTAGACAGACAGAGCCCTTGGGTTTGTACTAAATGTAGGGAGCTGAGGAGGGTGACAGCCTGGTCCTGAAGTTCATGAAAGATCTCATAGGTAAGCCTGAGGCCCAGACTAAATGTCCAGACTTATGATCAGTACTAGACAGAGGCACCCATGAGGTTGTGCCCACTGCTGGCCTTCCCTTTCCAACAAGAGCCAAAAGAGAATGCACAGAGAGTCTGATTAGTCTATGCTTCAAAGCCCTCAAGGACTTGGCTGGCAGTTGGTGGTGGGTTGAAGTGATCTTAACCTAATCCTGCCTTAACCCTTTCATCTGGGAAATGGGAACCCTGAGTCAAACACAATTCTGGATGTCGTTGCTCTTCCAGGGAATTTCTGCAATGATGCTTTGGTTCTGAGGAGGAGGCCAGCATTTCTCATAGGGTCTGGAGTCAGATGGTTAGGCATGGTATAGGTAGGGAAGCACATGTTTTGAATCCAACAATCATGCTCCACTTCTCCAGCCTGGTATGCTCATGGCACAGAGCAGGAGTTGAGAGAAGGTACAGAAGCTTGCAGTTCAGCACATAGAATGGCCCTAGTACAGTTTATGGATCCATTTACTTGGACACATGAAGGTCTTGTCTGACTTTTAATTTAAAAGCTTTCATGGACTTGATGACTGGGAAAGGTCTTTGATGACATCAGAGAGGTAGGTGGGAAGGAGGGATGGGGTTGAACCTGGCGAAGGATGTTGAGTTTCTGTGAGAGTGGGGGAACAGAAAGTGCAGAGGTTCTGTGGGGGAAAGGAGCGAGATACACCCTTCCAGCTAAGAGAAGGCCTCGATGCCTGAGGTCTATGCAGCAGGGGAGAAAAAGAAAGCCATGTTCTGCAGAAAGAGAGACTTGGGTTTACACTGACTTCCTCCCATGCATACTCCTATGGGTGATCCCTTTTTGGCAGGTAGTAGCATCCCATCTTTGCACTCCATGACCACCCACTGTGATCTAACTTCTGGTCCCTTGATTCCCACTCCTTCCCTTGGTAGCACTTGAGTGTGTGTGTGTATG